>JAXCLQ010040880.1:0-22014 GCA_035584115.1 Cedrela odorata | reverse complement strand
GCCTACAAGCAATTCCCAACACCAAACTTATTCCGACAAAAACGACAGCGTCTGTTGGATTTCCATCACTTTCATTGCTCGAAGAACCAGAGTTGCTGCCGCTTTGTTCAACTAACATTCTGTACGGTAACAGACCTTCCTTAACGCTCTCCATTATTCTCTACCTGATTCTAACGCTGAAGAGGCTAGAGCTCAGTCTGAAGACAAAGAATTGGGAGTGAGAAGAATAATTTGCAGTGAGAATCGTACGTCCCACTACGATTATATTTTTAATTCCCGTAAAAAAAATATATATAACTAGGGCAGTTATCTGTTTTTCAATTAAAAATATTCTTTTTTTTTTGTTATTTATCTATTAAACCTAAAATTTTGAATTTGAATTTTTTTTCTTTAATTATAATTTTGTGCATGAATTTTGAGAAAAATTTAGAAAATCTTAAAAAAAAAGCGTTAAAAATAAGCTTAAAAATGATTTGGTGCTAATTTATTTATTTTAATTATAATTTTTTGTTTGAATTTTAAAAATTTAAAAAGTGAATTAGCAAGAAAAAAGATATTTATCCTGAAAGAGAAGAAATTTATTGAAGAAATATGAATTTTTTTGAAAAAAGATGAATTTTATTGAGAGAGGACAAAATTTTATCGAAGGAGTTAATTATAAAATAAAATTAAAAAAATTTGTTCGAATAGCGTATTTTTATCTTAAATATAATTTTTTTTATTAAATTTAAAAATATAATTTGACCTAAAAATTAAGCCACGGCCGTTAAAAATCCTTAATCACCCAACATAAATTTATAAGTTTGATAATAAAAATAAATAAATAAGTTAAAAAGTAAATTGTTCTATCTAATTTTTTTTTCAAATTTGTATCATTAAACTTTGTTTGCTTCTTCATTCCCTATAAATGTAGTGTAATTTATGTCCAATATGCCTCCAAAATAGTTATATTTCCTTTTGATTCATATATTTTATATGTCTATCCTGAATAGCATGCGAATTTATTATAACATCCTTGTACTCAAAACGCTCGCAACCCATATTGCATTCGATCATGCAATGTCGATGGTCGTGTAATGTTAACAGTATGATAATTACATTCGTCGTATAATGTCGTTTATATATTATAATATAGCCATATAATATCATATTCATAAATTTATAATATAAATTCTTACAAAATAACTATATATTTTGTAATATATTAAATCTTTTGTGAATTTTTAACTTGTGTTTCATTAATATTTCACATGTGTTTCACTTTTGGAAATATAAAAAATATTTTAAAATTTGTAATAGATAATAAGTTTCAAATATGACGATGATTTTGTTGTAAAATTTAGTTTAAAGTGATCGATAAAGAGGAAGATATTGAAAGAAATTTTTTTTTTTTTTTTGTAGAGGGTGTTTAGAACATTTCACTTCAAAAAAGCATAATTATGTAAAAAATTTAAAAAGGACATATACGTGTAATTTATTATATTTTTTATGGGATTTTAAATAAAAAACGTTATAGTATATATGTAAAACCCGCAATTTTGATATTTTTAATTTTATAATTTAAAATTATTTTATTTTATTTGAAATTACCATGAAATTAAGAATTTGATATATAAATGAGATATTGTTGAGCTCAAAATATATGTTAGGCTCATTTATGAATATGTGAAAGTGAAAAAATATTTCAGTTTAAGCCTAAATATGAAATTAGGCCAAAAGGGACATTAAGCCCACATGAATAATAGGCCATATTTTTATAAAGAAAAATTAATCTCAACTATCAATTTGCTTAAACCTTAGCTATTCATTTGTTATGATCTCACTCATCCATTTAGTTTCATTTAAATCATGATTTTAGTATTAGATATGGACGAATTTAACTATTTATTTATTTTAATTGTAAACATTAATTTTGGTCATTAGATTAAAAGAATTAATCTTAGCCATTTAATCTATTTAGGTGTAAGTAGGAAATAAAGAAAGGATTCAATTCCAAAATTGAATCCATACATTTACATAAGAAATAAAGAAAGAAAATAAAGAAAATGGAGAAAAGAAAAAAAGGAGAAAGAAAGAAAAGAAAAGAAAGAAGAAAAAAATTGTAAGTCTTGTTATTTTACATCCATGTAATTTATTTTTGATTTATATATATGTTGTAGTAAAAATCTTTTCTTGGACTCCGTGCATAAGCAATGATTTTCTTATTCTTTCTTATCTGCTACTTTTGACCTGCGCTCACAATTAAAGGTTATAGGGATAAAAAGCTGATTGTCTGGTGAAAACCCTCCAATACTTAAGTTAGAGTTTTACTTGTGATAATTAGAAAGTTAAAGGAGGACCATATTTTTTTTTTTTACTAAAGTTTCAGTAGTCGTACCTAATTGTAGCTGATCTCCTTTTATAGCTGTTATCACTTCTTTAATATGATAGAATACTATGAAATCTGGTAACCTGAATCCCTTTTATGCTAGAATCACGGAAATTCCATAATTTATGCATCAGTTTCTAAATTCGATGACATCATATCCTTAGGATTCTTATTATGTAAGGAATTTAATTTGGTAAGAATCTTTATTAGGAAATAATCTAGGTATGTATAGGAAAGAGATGAATCCTTCATGAATACGTGACTATAGTAAGGTATCAGACACCTTTACTTGAGAATCGTTGTTATCCTAAGATAAGCTCTGGTGTTACACATTCGAGGCCTTCACGAGCTGTGGTTAAGACCTTCATAAGGTGTGGCTAAGACCTTAATAAGATGTGATCGAAACCTTAATAAGATGTGATTGAGACCTTTATAAGATGTGACCGAAACCTTTGTCATGTATCATTGGGATCATGTTTCACCTATACCTCCTAATGACGCCAAGAGGTCTTGGCTCTTATCCCTTCTTAAAGTCTTTGCCGTGCTCTTTGTTATTATGGTATCGGCCTGAGACCTTCTCCTCCTTAGAAGACTCTTACCTCTTGACAAGACCTGGACTTCCTACCACTTAAGCAACTGCCATTGGGTACCAGCTGGTCTCGGGATACTATTTGTCTTTGGCTTCAAGTGCTTTTACTTTCCTAGGCCTTATCCATATTGGGCTACACCCAACATTAAGCTCCTTAATTTTAGTAAAAAACAATTGTTCTTTGATTAAAATTATAGATGACAGTTCTAAAAAGACGAGACCGCTTGTCATAATTAATTACCCAGCTGGAGTCTACTCGTTTTCACAACGTGGCGGATGATGACTAACCCTTGGGATCTCGACGTTTCGAACTCCAAGAGATCTAACTACCCCTAATGATGACCACCTCCCTTTAATTAATAAGACACATCCTCTTAGCCTCTCTCTCGATATGGCAATATCTTATCCCTTGATCTATGACAGGTACCAATGGTTGGGGTTCCTCTTTCTCCTTAAATACCCGACCTCTCACTTTTACTTCTTTCTTTACCTTTACGCCGTCACTTTCTATTCAAACAACTTCATCAGCAACAAAGCTTTAGTAACAAGGTTTAAAAAATTCATACCATTAATCCGATAAGTTCTTTCTCCTTTCTCTGTTTACAATTGTTCTTGTTGTATATTTGATAGGTTAGGAAACTTGATAGACATTTTCTTAGGTTTAGAAACCTCTAAGTTAACCCTCTTAGGTTGTTGATAGCCCTGGAACGGCCTTAACACTTTGTTTTTCCTCTGTGAAAAATAGAAAATGGCTTTTGGGGGAAATAACTCTAGTAGGGAGCAGGCCATTGTCTTAGTTACCTTACCAAACTTGGTGAAACGAGACTTAGCGTACTTCAAGGTGGATAGATTTACTTTCACTATGACCAAATTAGACTTAAAAGTATATACTAAGTTATACAGAATTCTTAAGGAGGTTTACCTTAAAGTCCCTGTGGTGAACGAACTTTTAAGTCGCCCTCCAACAGGCGAGGTAGCCTTCACTGAGGAATTTTTTCATTTAGGTGTTAGGCTTCCCATTTAAAATTATTTCACTAGAATTCTTGCTTCCTTTGGCATTCCCTTATATCAGTTGAACTTTAATAACTAGAGGGATCTGGCAGGCCTATTTGTATTGTGGCATCAGGCCTCGGACTTTGATCCCTCTCTTGAGGAAATTGAACACATGTATATATTGAAAAGAAACCCCACACAAAGTCTTAGGTGGTTTTACCTCTAAAATCGACCCGGCAAGAAGAACCCCGTCACTGGAAACCCCACCTCCAACAAGAATTTGAAAAAGAAATGGTTTTTTATTGGAGGTAACTGGAATCTTACTCCCCATCTCCATATACCTCGAGTCTTTAGGGAGGCAATGATTTGGGGTGGTAAACCTACTATAGATCTTCGTAGTATAGAGAGGGTGAGACTAGCTAGGTCAATAACAGCATATCAGATTCTCCAACTCTCGGAATATCAGATACTTGCATAAGGCCTTATAGATTTTTGGATGTCCCAAGACTAAATAGTCTTAGAAAAGGCTGCCTTACAAGGTAATTTTCTCGAAGCTACTTATTCGTGTTAGGACTGCAACATCTGATTTTACCTTTACTCTCTTTTTCATAAACGAGATGGCCTCCAAGGTCATCACCCAAGACCCCTGTGAAGTATTGTAGAGACTTGCTAAGGAGAATAAGACTAAAAAGGCTTCTTAGCCTCTTAAGGCCACTAAGAAGAGTTCAGCTAAGATCTCTAGAGCTTTAAGGGTGGCTAACGCCTCCAGTTCGGTGCGCCCCAAGGTATCTTCCAAAGGGATAACAATCCGAAGCCCAGCATCTCCCCCTCCGACTCCCCTTGCTAACATGAGCAAGCACAAGGCGATGGCCGAGGCTTCAGGGGAAAAGGCTCAGAAGAAAAAAAAATGTTTGGCTAGACAGATCAGGAATCAATAGGATAGTGGGAACTTCTCCCTAAAGACCTCTCTGAAGAGAAGTGAAGGTTCTTTGAGCACTTTCTCCCTTGCATCAACTTGCAAGTCCAGTGTATTAGTGACAATTTTTTTGAGGACATTGCTAGACTTTCGGGGGAATCGTTGCTGAATTTCCAACTGAAGTGGCTGGGTCGGGTAAATACTCCACTTTAGTTTTTTGTAACTAATGTTTACATTATTGTTCTTTACTAATCGTTGATACTTTTTTAACTCTTCTACTTGACTATGCTTCAGCATAGGGCCTTGATGGAGGATTTCTCCAAAGTCAACGAGGCTGAAAGAAGGGCTGAGAAGGCAGAGGAGAACTTGACATTTAAAAGGTCCAAGTACGAATCCAGCCTTGATAGGATGAGGCAGGAGAGAGACGAGATTCAAACCAGGGTGGCTATTGCTGAATCCTTTTAATTTGAAGCGACGATGAAGGCTGAGGCTATGAGGTCTGAGCTTGATGCCCTGAGAGACGAAAACCACAGGTGCTTTTAAGACTTTGACAGGGCTTGCGAGGAACTCCGTGGGTGCCTGAATGCAGAAAGGTAGAAGAGTTTGTCCTTGGCCAAGAAGATTGAGGAGGACAAAAAGGAGATGGGGGCTCGGCTTCAGGATAAGGTCAACGAAAGCATTGACTTAACTTGCGAGACGCTCTAGGCCGACATCTGAATCTGGACTTAAGTTGGCTATATACGACCTTGGGGTGTCTAATCCTTATTGGAGGCAAAAAGAATTCTGACGGGGTGTATCCTAAGGAAGAGGAACATCCCAATTTAAAGATAGTGTATGTTCCTCCCACAGAGTTCGCCACGGGTCTCTCCTATAAGCTGTCTGTTGTTGTTGTTGTTGTTGTAGATCTCGTGGAGGTTTCTTTTGCTGAGAAGGTTAAGCCCCCTTCTCTTCTTGTTGTCAATCCTGAAGCTCCTTTTACAGACCTGGCGAGTCCTTCAACTGACCCAGCGGTCTCTTCAGATGCCCCTCAGCTAATTGTTGAAATAGTTTAATTTAATAATATATATATATATATATATTTGTAATACCTTAGTTAATGGAATTTTCTTTTGATACTTTTGATATTCCCTTTCTTCTAACTGCTCATTTTTAATTTAACTGAGTATTTCCATGCAACCCTTGCCTATCTTATAAACTCGGATTAACATCCCACCTTAACTTGGCATAACAATATCTTAAACTATTCACTTTATTAGCTTTTACTTGAAGTTTGCCTGCATCCCTTACTTCGTCATTATACTTTATATCAGTCGCTTAACTTTTTCGATGGACCATTTCCTAAACCCGTCTTAGTGGCCTATTAAGGCTGAGAACTATAACGCCCATGAGCGAATAATAAGTTAACGTTTGGGAACTGAGTCACCCGTATCTGGGCTTTGGAAGGGGATCACCCCGGGACGTTTTATGAGACTATCCGAGAGCCTCTTTTGCCCATTCTCGGAGCTTGCTTAAGCTGAGGATAATATTACCTCGGGAAAAATAGAAAGCTAAACGCCTGGGAACTGTGTCACCCTTGTCAAGGCTTCAGGAGGAGATTATCCTATGGCGTTTAATGAGACCATCTGAGAACTTCTCTTGCCTATACTCTCTGAGACTGTGCTCAGGGCTCGCTTGAGCTGATGATACCATTACTTCGGGAAAAGTAGAAAGCTGAATGCCTAGGAACCGTATTGCCCTTGTCAGGGCTTCAGAAGAAGATTACTCTAAGGCTTTTAATGAGATCATCCGAGAACCTCTCTTGCCCATGCTCTCCAAGACCGTGCTCGAGGCTCGCTTGAACTGAGGATAATATTACCTTAGGAAAAGTAGAAAACTGAACGCTTGGACCCGTGTCACTTTTGTCAGGGCTTTGGGAGGAGATTACCCTAAGCCGTTTAATGAGATTGTGAGCTTTTCTTTATCTATTGGTTGATTTCAGAAGTGAAAAATTAGAAAATAATTTTATTGACTTCTAAAGGAATTTACTACAAATTTTTTTGATGTTTCTAAGGGTAATACAACTTCAAGCGTTTGGTGTTCCAAGACTTTCGGACTTTGTTTCCATTGAGGGATTCCAGTTTATAAACTCCGAGTCTGAGGACTTAAGTAACTTTGTAAGGCCCTTCCCAGTTTGCACGTAGAACTCCCTCTCCTGGTACCTTGGTATTCAAGGTCACTTGTCTCAAGACTTAGTCTTTTTACTAAAAAGAGTGGTGCTAAACTTTCTGGTTATAGTACCTTGCTACCCTCTGTTAATGAGCGATGGTTTTTTTCACGACCATTTCCCTTTTTTCCTCCAACAGATCTAACTCTAAACGTAAGCTCTCGTCATTAGATTTCTCATTATAATTGTTGACCCGGAAAGTTGGTATGCTGACCTCTATTGGAATCATTGCCTCGTATTCGAAAGCTAGGCTATAGGGAGTTTCTTCTGTGGTGACCTTGGGTGTTACTTGGTAGGCCCAAAAGACCTCGGGAAGTTTGTCAATTCATGCGCTTTTGTGCTCCTTGAGCTTATTTTTTAGGGCTTTTTTGATGACCTTATTAGCCGTCTTCACTTGTCCGTTAGTCTTGGGATGAGCTGGAGTTACGAATTTGAGGTCAATTGCAAAATCTGAGCAGAACTCTTTGAAATTTGTGTTAACAAATTACTTTCTATTATCCGTAATTAGCACTTGAAGTATTCAAAACCTGTAGATGATGTTATGTTTAACGAACACCGTGACCCTTTTCTTTGTGATACTTGCCAGGGGTTCAGCTTCTATCCACTTTGTGAAGTAGTCGATGGCAACCACAGCGTACTTAGGAAAATGGCCAAGGGCTTGTCATGGAAGTTAACTTCTCTGAAGGTTATCTTGAAATGTAATCATTCACTTGACACTCATAGTAAGTTTTAATTATCTATGCTGCGTCCCGAGAAAGCGTTGGCCAGTAATACCCCTGCCTCAATATTCTATGGTTCATAGCTCGAGCTCCTCCATGTTTGCCACATATTCCTGGATGGATTTCATCTAGGATTCGAGTCGCTTCCTTAGGTTTCAAATATTTTAAGTAGGGAATGCTGTATCCCTACTTCTATTACTCTCCATCAATGATGGTGTATCTTGTCGACCTGTTTTTGACCTTTCTTGCCTGTTTTTTATCTTTTGGGAGTTTGCCGTCTTGAATGTAAGATTTTATTTCATCGATCTAGCAATACTGTGGATCCAATTGAGATACCTACTGTAGGTAGTTTTAGTCTTATGTGCTTCTTTGTTCTAGTACTTTTATCAAAACCGAAGCGAAAATATTTCTTTTAAAAGTAGAGGCCAAGTTTGCTAGAATGTCTGTCTTTGAGTTCTCAGCTCTCGGAATTTGTTTAATTTTAACAGTCTTTAATGCGTTCAGTACTTGCTTGGCTTTCCCCAAGTATGCCTGCATATTACCTTCGTGTGCTTGGAACTAACTGTTTAGTTGGCTGGCCACTAATTGAGAATTACAGTAGACATCGAAACTTGTGATTCCTAGATGTAAAGCTAACTTAACCCCTACAATCAATGCTTCGTACTTTGCCTCGTTATTTATAACTTTAAAATCAAACTTTAAGAAATATATTACCTTAATCCCTTTTGGACTTACGAGGACCACACTAGCTCCTCCTTCTTGAGCGTTTGAAGCTCCAGCAATGAAGAGACTCTAGATGATCACTTCTTCGTTTCATATGACTAGGTCCCTTTGGTCCGAAAACTGTTTCATGATCTGAAGAACGAGTAGGTGTTCAGACACTGATCTTTCGGCAACAAAATCCACTAAAGCTTGACCTTTTATCGCCTTTCTAGGCTTGTAAGTGATATCGCATTTGTTGAGTTCAACAGACTACTTGATCAGTTGGCTTAAGAGGTCTGGTCGATGCAGAATCTGCCTTAGCGGTTGATTTGTTAACACTACAACCTGATTTGCTTGAAAATAGGGTCTTAGTTTTTGGGTTGCCATTACCAATGCCAGCACTAGCTTCTTTGAAGGTGAATATCTTGTCTTTGTGTCAAGAAATGCCTTGCTAGTGTAATAAATAGGGTGGTGAATCTTCTTGGCGTCTTCCTTCACCAAGACTGAGCTCACCAAGTGATCACTCATTGCAAGGTATAGGTATAACATATCCCCGGTTTCTGGTATCGTCAGATGAGGTAGAGACACAAGATACTGCTTCAGCTCCTGAAAGCTATGCTCACATTCCTCTGTCTATTCAATCTTTTTCCCTTTCTTCATGATCTGAAAGAAAGGGAAACACTTGTTGGTAGCTTTGGATAGGAACCTGCTCAACGCTGCTAACTGTCTCGTCAAACTTTGTAGCTCTTTGAAGCTCGATAGAGATTTCAAATCTAATATGGCCTTGATCTTCTGTAGATTAGCTTTGATACTAGGTTCACTGACCATATATCCGAGAAATTTCCTAGCTTGAACTCCGAAGGCACATTTCTCAAGGTTCAACTTCATTTTGTACTTGCTTAAGTAAGAAAAGGTTTCTTCCAAGTGCTTGGGGTGGTCTCGGGCCTTCTGAGTCTTGGTAATCATGTTGTCCACATATACCTCCATAGTCTCGCCTATTAGTGGTTTGAAGACCCAATTAACTAACCTTTGGAAGGTAGCTTCAGCATTTTTCAACCTAAAAGGCATCACTATATAGCAGTATAATCCTTGGTCGGTAACAAAGGTTGTCTTCTTCTGGTCCGACTCGTGCATCCTGATCTAATTATATTCCGAGAACGCATCCATGAAGCTTAACAATTCATGGCCGGCTATTGAATCTACCAACTAATCTATCCGAGGGAGGGGAAAACTATCCTTAAGACAAGCTTTATTCAAATTTGTAAAGGCCACGCACATTCTCCATTTTCCATTAGCCTTCTTGACCATCACTACATTTGATACCCACTACGGGTAGTGCACCTCCCTGATGAATTTTGCTTTCATCAGCCTATTGACTTCAGCATGTATTGCTTCTCTTCTTTTTTTTATTGAACGGTCTCATTTTTTGCTTCATTGGTTTGTGCTGGAGATCAATGGTGAATCGGTAAGAGATTACTCGCGGGTTGATACCCGGCATGTCTTCATGAGACCATGCAAAAACATCCACGTATTTCTTTAAGATGTTCTTAAGTTCAGACTTCAATCTTTTTGGGAGTTGGGCACCAATCTTAACCGTTCTCTGAGGTAACTCATGATTCAAAACGAGGCATTCGAGCTCTCCCACTAGCTCTAGGGTCGATGGTTTGTTTTCATATTTGAGTCTCCTCTCAATTAGCTTTTCTTGCGAATTGCCTCCATTTGCTTCTAAGACTTCTCTCCATGGGCGTTTCAATAGGTAGTATGAGCTTTTAGAAGAAACCGTAAAGCACAACCAAGCTTTCTTCTGATTTCTCTTGACAATTCCAATTCTCTCTTCTGCTCGGAATTTTAGTTTTAGATAATATATGCTTTCTACTGCCTTCGTGGTTCTGAGGAAAGGTCTCCTTAAGATCATGGTGTAGGGCATTTTGAGGTCGACCACCTGGAATTCTACCATCGTAGTCCTCTAGTAAGGTCTTTCTCTTATAGTAATAGGTAGTTGTACTATTCCCAAGGAGTAAATGCACGATTCACTGAAACTATGGAGGGTGGTCTCGACAGGTTTGAGTCTTAAATCTTTAATTTTTAGAGAATTCAAAGTTTCTTTGAAGATGATATCTGTTGAACTTCTTGTGTCTACCAAGATTCGGCTAACCTGAGCAGTTCCTACTATCAAGTTTACTACCAATGCATCATCATATAGGTAATGAACTCCCATTTCATTCTCGTCCATGAACGTAATAGGTACAGAGGCGAGTTTCTGTTTCTTCTCGGCTCGGACATTCATGATATGAATATCCGAGTAAACATGGGGCAGGGAGTACCTAGAGTAATTCTTCCTTGATCTGTTAGACTTCTCGGCCAACGTTGCCCCTCTTGAGATCAATATAGTCCTTTCCTCTAGTTCTTGTCCATGCTTGATCTCCCGATTCGAAACTCTAGTTCCTTCTTCCTCTCTAGCTATCAAGTCTTGTAGATAATTGTTTTGAATCAAGATTTCTATTTGCCCTATGAGATCAAAACACTTATTCGTCAAATGCCTGATGCTTTGGTGAAACTCGCAAAACTTGTTCTTGGCTTCTTCTATTGGTTTGGCCCTTAGTGGGCAGGGTTCTACCAGTATCATTCCTCATCTTTTAATCTCCTACTAGACTTGCGAGAGTGAAGCTTTCAAGGGAGTAAAAGCCTGATCTCCCTGAACATGGGCCACTCTCTTATTGTCATTTATTCTCATAGAGCAATACTGTCTCGGGGGAAAATTCATCTTTTCTTCTCGATCTTTCATCCCAACCCTGATCTTATCTGCCTTTTTTGTCAAGGTCACAGAAACTTTTTCCTTTATCGTTTCTCCTTTTTAGATCGAATTCAAATTCGATGCCCTATTAGGAAGCGGTGGGGCCAAGGCCTTTTGTTCTCTCATTTTGAGGGCAATCTGGTCTTCGATTTTAATCTCATTCAACAATTTTTGTCAAGCTACTTCATAAGTGGTGACTGATGGTTTTCGCACTGCATACCATCCATGGTTCACCCGTAAGCCCTTCCTAAAACCTTCTAAGGCTAATGAGTGGTGATAGGCCCTCAACTCCATAACCTCGTCGTGGTATCTTTTAACAAAACTCCTGAGGCCCTCTCCATCTCCTTGCTTCATGAACAGTAACGAACTTGGTATTTTAAGATTCACTGTGGCCCCTCTAAACTCATTTACAAATGTTTCAAATAGTTGTCTAAAACTATCGATGCTGCTGAGGGTCAGGCCGGTAAACCACCTTCTCGCTTGCCCTTCAAGGATTAGGGGAAACAAATGAAATATCTGGGGTTCATCCAACCTTTGGATTAGTATCATCTCCCTAAATAAATCCATATAAAGTGATGGGTCAGTTTTTACTTGTGAAAGGGTTTATTTGTGGCATCTTGAATTTTTTGGGGAGAGTGAGGTTCAACATGTTTTGAGAAAAAATGGACCTAGAATGAGACACCATCTTGGGTGCAAGTTCGTCTCCCTTTCACCTTTCCTTTTGCTTATAGTCTTTTAGGTTCTCGACCAGTTTATGAACTCGGGCTTTGAGACTATCGACCTGATCACTATTTTCTTTAGACTTCCTTTATCTGGATGGGCTCCATATCGAGCCTTCTCTTTGTCGTTTCTTATCAAGGAACGTCCTCATGTCCTCATAACAGGGCCTATTGCCTAATCTCTTTTTACGAATCACCATCGAATTATCGAGAGAATTCTTGAACATCTATGGCGGCTCGACATTGAGCCTATCAGTGTCATCATTGTCTTAAGGCTCTTTGAAGGGATAACTAGAATTTTTTCCCTTCCTTTTTTCTGTGGCAGTGTATTTTCTCCTAGTAATGTCTCGGCGATGCTCTGTTAGGCGATTTGTATGCATTTCATTAGGTACACTGCTTCCGAGAGCCTCGACTAGTTTGGGTATTTTTAACATTGGGGAACCAGCCTGTAGCATCTTCTTCATTCGTGTTACTTCTTTAGCCAAGGCTTAAATCTGCCTATCCTTTTCCACGTGTTGTCGTTCATTCTCGACCATCCTTTTAGTCAACTAGGCTGTTTCCGTTGTCTTTGGACAAAAGGGGAGTTAGTGAGGCAATGAAGCCTCTGAATCACGATTTACGTCCTGTAATGGTGGCGGCTGGTCGCCAACATCTTAATTAACTGCCATACGATCATCCATACCATTGTCATTAAGATTCCTCCTCATCGTTGCTTTGTTCCTTATCACGTACGTCTGAGAGGTTACCATGTTTTCCTTCTTGTAGTTTCTTTTGACTTTTTTATTCAGATTTTCACAGATGGTGCCAGATGTTGATGCAGCAAAAATCCTTCCTTGGACTCCGTGCACTAACAACGATCTTCTTCTTTTCTTATCTGCTAGTTTCGACCTAAGCTCACAATCAAAGGCTATGCGGGTAAAAAGCTGGTTGTCTAGCGAAAACCCTCCGATGCTTAAGTCAGGGTTTTACTTGTGATGATTAGAAAGCTAAAAGAGGACCATAGTATTTTTTTTTTACTAAAGTTTTAGTAGTCGTACCTAATTGTAGCTGATCTCCTTTTATAGCTGTTATCACTTCCTTAATATGGTAGAATACTATAAAATCTGTTAACTTAAATCTTTTTATGTTGTAATCATGGAAATTCCATAGTTTATGCATCGGTTTTTGAATTCGATGGCATCATATCCTTAGGATTTTTATTATGTAAGGAGTTTAATTTGGTAAGAATCCTTGTTATGGAATAATCAGAGTATATATGGGAAAGAGATGAATTCTTCATCAATATGTGACTATAGTGAGGTATCAGACACCTTTACTTGAGAATCGTTATTATTCTAAGATAAGCTCTGGTGCTACACATCCAAGACCTTCACTAGCTGTGGTTAAGACCTTCATAAAGTGTGGCCGAAACCTTAATAGGATGTAACCGAGACCTTAATAAGATGTGACAGAGACCTTAATAAGATGTAATTGAGACCTTCATAAGATGTGACCGAAACCTTTGTCATGCATCCTTGGGATCAAGTTTCACCTACACCTCCTAATGATGCTAAGAGGTCTCGGCTCTTATCCCTTCTTAAAGTCTTTGCCGTGCCCTTTGTTATTATGGTACCGGCCCAAGACCTTCTTCTCCTTATAAGACTCTTACCTCTTGACAAGACCTGGACTTCCTACCATTTGAGCAACTGCCATTGGGTACCAGCTAGTATCGGGATACTATTCGCCTCTGCTTGCAAGGGTCTTTACTCTCTTGGGCCTTATGCGTATTGGGCTATACCCAACAATATATATATATATATATATATTTAAAACATAGTTTTTAAATATAAAATTTTAGTTTAAAAATAAGGATTTAAATTGAATAAATTATATATGTATGATGTTGGCGTAAGAATTAGGGTAGGAAAGTTGTATTATATTTAAGAAATGAATTTTTGTAAAGCATGGAATTTAGGGTTATATATTATTATTGTGAGAATATATCAATTGGTGTATGATTAATTAAAATTGGAGATAAATAGATATTGATTATAGTTAAATTAAACTTGTTGAAAATTAGTAATTTTGAGGTATAATTAGGAATTAGATTAATTGATGAACATATCTATTTCGCCTAAATAGGCATTATTTATGTAAATTTAGGTTCAAAATGTGAATACGGGGAATTATTAGAAGAATTTGGAGAGAGGTAAGTAAATTATATATGATTTTGGAAGTTTCAGATTTGTTGTTAATGAAATTTTCGTATTTTGAAAATGATATGAAAATATTTACGATTTACAGTTTTAATTAAAAATATTTTAATTGTGATGTTGTGTGAAATGGTTTAAACAGTAGTCGATGTGTACATTTTGTGAAAAAATAAATAAATGTTTTGGCTCACGTCGGTAGTTTAAGTTTTGTTATACTCTGGTCAAGTCATCGAGAGTGACAGGTGACTCCACTAGTGGATATTCTGTTTGATGCGCCGCGCACTTTGTCTAATACAATACATTATGAATGAATCCCCAAAATAATGGGTTGATACATTATTAATATGAGCCGGGTCATCGTGGGTACATGTGACATTACCCGACTGAGCCCTATTGAATATTTAAATGTGCATTGAATTTTGTATTATTTAAAAGTTTCTGAAATTAATTGATTATGTTTGAAATCTAATTGTGATATTAGATTTTTTATGAAATATTATACATTATGTTTTGAATATGATTTTGTATTATGAAAATGCATGGAAAAGAAATATAGAAATATATATATATATATATATATCAATAACACCAGCTCACAAACTTGTATAATTTATTTATTGAGTTTATTACATATTCTTTATTGATTATTTATTTTGTAGAGAATAAGGTGTAATGAAAGAGATTTTGAAGGTTAGGATCGGATAAATTTTTTAAATTAAGTTGGATGTATAGATATATTTTGTATCAGGTAAGGCTTGGGAAGAACAAATTATTGTAAATATTTTTTTGCAAGAATATGATTTTCTTTCTTTTGTGTATCTCAAATTCATAAGAAATATTTTTTAAAGATTTTTATTGTTTGGCGTTTGACAATATACATACACAATTTTTTTTTTCCACCATTTGTGTCCAAAATGCTTTGAAAATAAGTAAGAATCATGAAAAGCCGTACTATCTTGTGTGAATTTAATATAAAACCTTTTTACTCAAAACAATTACAACTAATATTATAAATTGGTAGTGTAATGTCAATAATTATATAACGTTGTTTATACATTAGAAGACGAATGTGTAATATTATATTTATGAATTAAAAATAAAGACTCTTACAGTACATATAATAAATGACATCTTATAGTACACAATCTCTTATAATACATGACTATGTATTTTGTAATCTATTTTTTTTTTGTAAATTTTTAGTTGAGTTTTATTAATATTTCACATGTGCTTCACTTTACGATTATAAAAAAACATATCTTAGATTTGTTATTAATATAGTTTTAAATTTGAAGATGGATTTGTTATAAAATTTAGATAAAAAAAATTGAAAAGAAAATTTGTTAAACCCTGTTCTCTGAATAGAACGATAGAATAGTTAATTTACGACATTCATGTTGTATATACATATGTATGGTTAGTTGACAAACAATCGAGGCTTAGGCAACTTGAATTAACTTATGGTATGAAAATTAAATGAATTAATAAGTTGGACTCATCATATATTGAATTTTTGCATAATGCTTTATGCTGACACAATCGGCGATCTCGTTAGCCGGTTAGCGAATGGAGTTAAGGGCCAACACCCTTACGGGGGTGCAGGAGAAAGAACCTTAGCTAAAAAAAAATTATTTGGTTCTATGAAATAACGAATTTCAACTTTAAAATTTCAAGTTTCTTGAAAAGATTGAATGAGTATTGATAGTTTCAGACTCGCAAAAATATGGAATAAGTTGATTAGATGAGGAAACAGTCATCCGAAACAACGAAAAAAAAAAAGAAAAAATGGGAAAATGTTTGGCCAAATTGGGAAACCGGTCGACTGGCAGAAGCTGTTTTGGAAAGAGAAGGAAAACGATCGACCGAATTGGGAAACCAGTAGACCGATAGAAGCAATGTTAAGGGGGAAAATGGAAAATGGTCGACTAGTTTTCCAATCCTGTTAAACCCTATTATTCAAACATAAGGATGACATGGTCAATTAACGACATTCAAGTTTGCACATGCATATATATATGGTTAGTTGACACACAATCGAGGCTTTAGTGACTTAAGCTAACTTATGATACAAGGATTTAAATGAATTAAGTTGGATATAGTGCATATTTGGTTTTCGAGTAATGCCTTACGCTGAAGCAATCAGTGATCTCGCTAACTGGTTAGCAAGCGAGATCAATGAGCAACAACCTTGCGAGAGATCGGGGGCGGAGCCCCCTAAAGATAAACGAAATTAATGTTGGGGAATGAAAAGAAAAAGGTCAAAATCCATTCTGAGCATAAAGAGATCGATATTTGGAATGGAAGTATTGATACATCGTTCAAATATATTGATACATTAAGGTTACAAATCGATACATGTACAAAGTATCATTACATTGAGGAATTCAAATCGATACTTGATGCAGGGATCGATACCTTCATAAAAGGTATCGATACTTAGCAAGTCAGAGATTTGTGAAGAAATTACAAACTGACCAATCGATACCTTTCTCAAAGGTATCGATACATTTGAAAACAGAGAGTTTGAAAATAATTATAAAATGGACCAGATTGATGCCTTCATCGAATGGTTGAACTAGATCCGTAGTAAGTCAGAGAGTTCGAAATTAATTACAGGTTGAACTAGATCGATACCTTTAACAAAGGTATCAACACATTGAAAAGAAAAAAGGATCGATACATGAAGGCTAATGTATCGATACTTGAGGTTGATGGAATTTCCAAAATTGAATTCTTAAGGAATGGATTGATACTTGGACTAAAGGTATCGATACCCAACCCAAAATGTATACATACATGACGCAAATGTGGGTGAAATTTGATGGGTAATTTAGTCTTTTCACCCATTTATATAAATACCCAAGAGGGGAATTGACCCTCAGCGTTCCCTCATTTGTTCATTCTCATTCTCTTACTAAAACACGCACTCTCTCTTTTTCTCTCACAGATTTCTTCATGTATCTCTTCAATCAGTTAGTTTCTCTTTCAATCTCAGTTCCTACGAGATTACCTGTCATTTACTCATCACTTTGGTATTGATTTTGGACCAGAAACAGCAAGAAATAAACTAGGGTTTCGAAAAGAAATGAGGGTTTTGTGTCCAAACGATAATGTGAGGTTCCTAAAGATTTCTACAAGCTAAATGTAAGCTTATTAACTCATTATCGGCTTGATTTTAAGATTTGATAACAAGTTGAAACCTTAAAATTTACTATTCACCTGAAATATATATTAAGTTTACGTAGGAAATGTAGATTTATATTAGTTAAAGCAATTGGGGTATATAATGGTCAACTATGAGTTGGATATTAGTCGGAATGTGTATAGTTCATTTTAGACGAAAATGTGAGTTAGGAATACTCACTGCCATGGGGTTTCATTGTTGGAAATCGGTTAAATGACATCGGTTAGTAAGCCTTGTGATGTGTCTTATGCCAACTAAGAGATCGTAGCCATGTTTTTCACATGCATTTGGTGCATTTATGCCTAATTATTGGTAACGTGAAACTCATTATATATGCATGTATGGTATTAGGATCCGAGAACTCGCAAGGAGTATCGATTGAGTGTGAGGATCAGTAATGGGAGTGGTTACCCTCCCTTTGTTGTGAGTAAATTTATACATACGTGACTATATAAATATATGTGTTATATATATATATATATATATGCTTATGTGTTAAACAAGCCATTTTATGATTGAAATGAAATGTGTTTAATGTATTTTACACGATATTGGAAGGTTTTGTTTATTTGATTTGCTTATTGAAAATACTTTGATATGTATACATGTTGAAATGGCTAGGAAGGTCTAAATTGTTTAAATGATTTAAAATCATTGATGAAAATAATTTGTATAAAAGTTGTTATAGCCAAGGAGACTGGATTTGATTTATATGATGTATAACCATCGTTATGCATGTATATTGGTGATAAGGTCGGTAAGGCTAGTTAATGTTTATTGGCTGGTAGGCCAAGTTATTAACTGTATATACAGGGAGGTAGCCTATAGACGAACCTATTGAAAGACCACATAGGTAAGTGGAGCTGCAGTGAGGCTGATATAAAGGGGAGAGGCCATGGCAAGCCCACTGTGTGCCGAACGCATGTGTGTGCGGTTATAGATACCCTATAGAAAGTCTTGGCGGCTTGATACGATTATTTTGGATTTGACGGATTACGAGTGTGTGGTTATAGATACAAGTGACTACTCGGGGCCAACATCAGTGAGGCGGACTTATTTTTATAAATACGCGCTTTAACGAAAATAAATGGTTTTATAACTATTTGCATGGAAAGCTTTCTAATGGTTATGAATTTTTCTCGACCAAGGTAGTGTGTTGAGAACGTATGTCCAGCCTAAATTGATTTTTTAAAAACTATTTGCAGACCAATGAGATGTATTATGATAATTGATTTAAATCAACATGCGCATAAATGTATATATATACTTTAGAGTACATTTTAAAATGAATTTCAATATTTGTATTTGGAAATGTGTGTGCATGTATATATATGCGCATATGTATATATTTACTCACTAAGTATAGTTGTATGCTCACTTCTCACCATTTCACTTTTCAAGTTAGGCGCCTTAATCCTAACTAGGCTTGCGGTAGCGATAGAGAGCATATAACGCTTTTAGTTGGTTTTACTATCTTGACTCACATGTGTAATTTAGAGTCCACTAGACATGTATTTTATTTGGATAAATGTAAGTGTTGTAAAAATAAATGATTATGTAAGAATTTATTATTTTGTTCAACCTATATGTAAATGGTTTTCTAAATTGATATTTATATTAATTTATTATATTATGGATGAATTGATTACGGAGATCAATTCTTTGACAATACTTCCATGAATGGGAAGTATGTTTATAAACTGTTTTCAGGAGTTTATGGTTTACAAGAAGTCTTACAAGCTCTCTTGATACATTCAAGGTATATGGATTGTATTAAGAAAATCTGTAGCGATTGTTACAGATGAACCCTAAAGTCGGGGGGTGACAAATTTGGTTAACCAATTTGCTACGAAAATATTTTTTTTTGGATTTTTCAAGGATTTTAAGGGCATTTTGGTCTTTTTATCACTCTTTCTATATATAACCATATCCCTCACTTGTTTAAACACTTCTCTCTCTCTAAAATACCTAAAATTCTTTCCTCCTTCTCTCTACAAAACCATTACTACCTCACCTATCAAATTCTCTTTAATTTTTCATTTTTCTTTAAAATTTTCACTACCAAATGAATTCTCATGGCATTCTTTACGATTTAGAACTCAATTTGGGCTAAAAAGGGCGAGATTAATGCTTGACGAAATTTAGATTTCGAAGATAAATTGGGGCTTTTGCATTTTAACTACAAATTAAGATTCTTAAGGACTTGAACAAGTAACCAGTAAGTTTAATAACTCATTATAAGTATGATTTTAAGATTTTGAGTATACTGAAATGTGGAGGTTACTGTTCATTCGGTATTTATGTTAGATTTTGTTTAAAAAATGTAGATTTGTGATTTATAGTAATAATTGAAAGTATATGACGTCGAATATGCATTAATTCGTTATTCAAATAATTGTATTTATATTTATCGAAAATATAGATTTGTGTAGAATTATGATGTATGATGATAATTGAGTTCATATGAGTATTTTACTATAAATTTATGTGTTAGTTATTGGCTAGAAGAGAATTTTAGCATTTGAGATGATAATGGCCATGAGATTTTAATTGCTGAAAATCGGATAAATAGCCCGTTAGATTAGCCTCGTGAATCATCATGTGTCAACTAAGAACACTTAGTCACATTTTTCTACAAACCTGACATTTAAACGCATTAAAGTATAGTCATTTGGGGATGTTGAGTTTATTTGAAGTATGTATGTGTGATATTAGGTTCAGAAAACCTGCAAGAAGTACTGACTGAGCGTGAGGATACGTAGTGGAAGTGGTTACCATCCTCTAAGTTATGAGTAAATTTATACATACACAATTATGTAAATAAAATGCATGTGATATTTATATGTATGCTTGTGTGTTAAACAAATGTTTGAAATATTTAAAATGAAACTTGAAATGTATGTTTTGATTGTACTTTACATGGATATTGGGAAATGTATATATTTGGTTTGCGTGTTTAAATGTTGTTTTGATATACATGTTGAACAATTGTGGAGGCCTAATTTGTTTATGTGATGTGAAAACATTTATTAAAAATGAATGGTTTTAAATTGTGCATGTATATTGGTGATGAGGCTGTTAAGGCCGGATATTATGGTATGACATTTGGGCCTGTTGGTTACTGAATATACAAAGAGGTAGCCTATGGACGAACCTATGAAAAGTCGCATAGGTGAATGGAGTCACAGTGGGGCTATATAAGGGGGATAAGTTATGGTAAGCTCATTGTGTGGCATACACTTAGGTGCGGTTTTAGAAACCTTATAGAAAGTCCTGGCGGCTTGATAGGAATCTCATGGAATTGACGGTTATAACGAGGACAATTACTTTATCACTAAGTAATTATTCAGACCAACATCAGTGAGACAGATGGTCAATTTTGTAAAGGCATGTTTTATAAATGATTTCACAATGCATGAAAAATAGTTTCTACTTTATAAAAAATGTATTGCATATGGTATTATGCATAATAGACTCACTAATGGATTTTGACGTTACATCGACCAAGCTAATAGTTGAGAAAAAATGGCTAGCCCGTTTTGGATGTTTAAATTAAATGCAGATTCGTAATCTGTTTTACTGTCATTTATTGTACATGAAATGTATGTATATATTTTGAGCATGACATATTAAGAATAATCCCAATATCATAATTTAAAACTGTGTATGCATGTATATATATATATATGTATATGTATTTACTCATTGAGTATAGTTATATACTTATCCTTCACAATTACAATTTTCAGATTAGGAGCGTTAGTCCTAACCGACCTTGTGGTAGCGGTAGAGAGTTTACGACACCCTTAGTAAGTTTATTTCTTCCTTGACTCACATGTGTCATTTGAGTCCACTAGATTTGTATTTTTTGGATTTGTATACTTTTGGACATGTATTTTTTGGATATGTATTTTCTTGATGATGTATGTAAAGTATTGAAATTAGAAATTTATATAAGAAACTATTATTTTGTTCAACTCATATGTAAATGATTTTCAGAAATTAATATTTATATTAATCAGTTATGTTGTGGATAAATTGATCATGAAGATCAATTATTTATTGTTGATAATTCTATGTATGAGAATTTTGTATATAAAACTATTTTCAAGATTTTTTTAAAGATTTACAGATAAGTTTTACAATTTTTTTTTTATATATATTCTAAATATAATGAATGTATCAAAAAGATCTATGATGATTGTTACAGGTGGATTCTGGAGTCGAGGAGGTGACAAAATTTATGTTCTTTTTTCATGTAGGATGTTTAAGATTTCAAGAAGCATATTTTGTGTAAAGTATTTAAAAATAGCATATATATTTCTTAAAAAAATATATATATAAAAAAAAAAAGACAGACGGAGAGCGATGAAATGAAAATGCTCTTTTGCCGCTTGCGAGGAGCGGGTCTTCACCGCAATTCCTTCATTTTGGGTTCCTTTAAAAAAAAAAAAAAATTGGGTTAAATTCACTCGGCTCCCTTGGTTTCTTGACAAACATTAAAAAATTTTCATTTGTTCTAAATCATAAGAGTAATTAATCAATGCGCATACTTAGCTGAGATCCTGCATGGGATTGTAGTTGTTACAAAACTAAAAAAATAATTTATTTTATAATATTAAAGAGATCAATTTT
>JAXCLQ010040859.1:0-22016 GCA_035584115.1 Cedrela odorata | reverse complement strand
TGAATAAATGAGTTTATTCATTATTGATTAAATAAATGTTATTTAATCAAATGATTCCTTGGTTGACAAATGGCACCGTATGATGTTACCAAGTGTCAAACATTTTAATTAAATCTGTGTGACACATGGATGAATTGGAATCATTCATTTAAGTGGAGAATTAGGTGAAGAATTATCAATTTAGAATTGAATAAATAAAAAGACTTAAATGTTAAGTGGAGAATAGTTGTTGACATTATTATTTAATTCTTCATTTTCCTCCTTTTTTTCATCTATAAATAGTGAGTAATGGGATTGTAATTGGAAGTTAGTTTTTAGCTTTGAATCAAATAAGAGAGAGAGAGAGAGAGAGAAAGAGTTTGGAGAAGAAGAGCAAAGCAAAAGAAGAAACTCTACGGCGAAGTTTCAAACCACTAATTTTTCTCGATCTTTTTTTATGTTTTGTTATTTAATATTTGTTGTATTTTCTTTTATTATGGAGTAGTTTTATTCTTCTGGGGTTATAATGTAACTTAACTTTGAAGTTCCAACTCTTTGTTTAATTTAATTATGGATTTTCTATTTTGGTTGATGCATTCAATATTATTCTTAATGCTTCTAAATAATTGATCACTATTTAATTAAATTGTTAATCATAATGATAGCGGAAGCTAATTTATGTGTTTTAGTTCATTGTATTGAATGTCATAAATTACATGTAGGATAGGAATATACCTAAATGGTTTGTGTAGTTATTAAAAGAAATCCATAAATCTTAATGAATCCTCTAATGTTTTAACTTTGCATAGAAACATAACAGTTAAACTTTATAGGGTATTTTTCTTATACCTCGAGAGAGACTATGTAAATAATTTAGGGATACTCAACTAGCAACTAAATAATTAATTCTTATTAAAAAGAACAAATGAGAGGAACTAATTAGTGAATGTGAAATCATAACCTTAGAGTTTTTAGCCTATTAATTTAATCACATTTATTTTATTTATATTTATATTTACTTTTAATTGTCCATCCATCAAATTTTATTAGCCAAATAAAATCTAGGTTATGTCAAGTCTTGGGAATTAATTTAAAACAATTCTTGTGGGACGATATTTATCTCATCACTCTATTACCTGTTCGACTCGTACACTTGCCATTTTGCATAACACATATCTTTCTCGACTGGTTCCATACATCCCTTGATGAATTATGTAAGTTTGATACATCCTTTAAAATCATCGAGGGATGTATGAATTCAGTTCTAGATCCTTTGATGAAATTCATACATCCCTCGACGAGTTGCATATATCCCTCGATGAATTATGTAAGTTTTATACATCCTTTAAAATTATCGAGAAATATATGAATTCAATTCTGGATCTCTTGACGAAATTTATACATCTATCGACGAGTTGCATACATCCCTCGATGAATTATACATCCTTTAAAATCATCGAGGGATATATGAATTCAATTCTGAATCCCTCGACGAAATTTATACATTCCTCGTTGGTTTGCATACATCCCTCCATAATTATATAAGTTTTATACATTCTTTAAAATCATCGATGAATGTATGAATTCAATTCTGGATTCTTTAACGAAATTTATACATTCCTCTACGGGTTGCATACATCTCTCGATAAATTATGTAAATTTTATATATCTTTTAAAATCGTCAGGAGATGTATGAATTCAACTCTGGATCCCTCGACGATATGAAATCCTAAATTTACACAATTATCGAGAGATATACTATTTACTCTCTTCCTCGATCCAGAATTCTCAAAAAATATCAATAACACACCATTAACAAATATCACGTAGAATGTATGCATAAAAAGTTGTACTAAACATATTTTTAAACTTTTTACAAACATAAATATAAAAAATAAACCATAAAAAAAATTTACTTGTTATGAAAAATTTACTTCGAATAAATTCACTTGAACAAATACCAATCGACACCATGATGTCTCTGACTATGATCTTTTAAATTCGTTGTTGAAGTTTTTGTGTAATCTTTTTTATTTGTTTTAACAGAAATAAACATAATAAAACTAAATTTAAATTTTCATCCATTTTTATTGTAGTGAAATATATAATCAATAATTAGAAACATTTTTGTCCGAAGTCGTTAAGAAAAGTCGTTAAAATTAACCAAAAATTTAATAGATTTAAAAATGTGACCACAAACGTAAATAGAAATTATTTTTGGGCCATACAGGATAAAAACCCATGATTCCTTAACTTCATTTTGGCAAATATAAAATAAAATCCTAGTGAAATTGAATCTCAAAGAAATTTTCTCGACTATAATCAAATAAATAGATGGAATTTCCAAAATTTCAAGCCACTTTGGACTGTTAAGTTAATGCCCCTGGAATAGCGGGATACAAATTTCTATGAGATTCCCAATAACCAATGAAGACCTACCAAAGTACAAGCAAAATGACCGTACAAATTTGTTTTGATGCAGTTGTTTCAGCAATTTACTCCCTTTTCTCAAGACTAAAAGTTGTACGGCAACCACCGGCACCAACATTATCACTGTCACCTGGTACCGCCAGCCATGGTTTGATAATTCATCAGTTGTGTGTGTCTTGAGAAAAACTGCATACGATTTTGGCCATCACTGAAACAATACGGTTGGAAGTAAGTTTAATAACAGCTATACTGAAAGATATTATAACTAAAAATAATACAACAGTTGGTTAACATAAGAGATAGATTGCTCTTTCTACATTAATCGCATATGATTCTCAACAATTTGACATAACATAAGAGATTGTAAAAGAAATTTGGACCAAGTCCACACCAAGTAGAGGTTAGTTAGGCTATATAAATAATCAAGTTATGGTGAGGTTATTGAAACCACAACAGGTCACATTATCTACGGGCAACTTTCAAATTACAAGAATTCAGCCAAGAAAAAAGTTTGTGCAAGACCAAAGTTCAAGCCAAAACCAACCAATCTTCATGATTAAATATCAGTATCAATTTTCTGGGTTAGCACACCTAAGGAAAAAAAAAGAGTTTTGAGTATCAATTCAGTCAAAATTCTCCCTCTCCTTCATTATTATTTTAAAATGCTATCTTTTAGTTCGAAGAAGAAGTATCCTTGGGGGTCAGTTAGAATAATATACTCCAGAAATTAATACACTTGGAAGTACTTACCATATGTATCTAGAGGTCTAGGTTAATCCTTTCAGACCACTTGAAAATATCAGAGTAAATTCGATCTCCACCCAAGTCGTCTCCAGTAGCTCCTGCAGCTACTCTTATAATATCCTCAATCAACGCAAAATTCCCCATTATATCAACATGAGCACCACTTTGGGTGCCCCGGCCCCCTAGAAAATTAGCTGGGGGAGCATGATCGTACTCCCTTATGTAAGTATGAATACCAGAAGGATTGAATCGTGTTCTCCCCCTCCATCCTTTGGCACACATGAAACCTGCACTCAGAACAGGAACCGTTTCATCTCCATTTACAGAAATAACTCCACCTTCTAAACATGAATTCTTGCTTCCACCATCTGCATAAGTATCTATCTGAAAGGGAATGCAGCATTCAGAAGCTGCTGTTAATTTGTAGACATATGCTCTTTCTGTGGGGATTCCAACTCCATACATAGAATAAATCTCCATGTCTGGGGCATTTGGTAACCTGCAAACGCAATACAGAAAATTAGGCAGCTAGAAATATTTGGACACCAACAATGATAATTTGGACAAACAATGAATTTCCACAATTGTTAACCCATAGTAGTAATATTTTAAAATTGTTCAATGCCTATGCTAAAAATAACGAAAAAAGAGCCTAAAAAGCGAATCACCAACTTTTTCTGCCAATAACAGGGATAAGTTACATGTATATTGGATTTGATCCAATTTTCATAGGGCAATGGGCTGTTCACAGATTAGTTGTGCCTACCGTTTCCTTTATGGGTGCAAATATAGATTGACCCAAAGGATTCCACCATTTCAATTTTTCTTCTTTTTACGGAAAATAAAAAAGAGAGAGGAAATAAATTCAATTGATTTTCTTTTCGGGAAATTGGAACTCAAGATTTCTGCAGAAAGCCATTTTATGTTATGACTTAAGTTGTTTTATTGAGCTATATCTGTCAAAATTACTTGCACAAAAGAACTTGCTACTTAGTTATTTAAATCCAACAAGTCCTCTTTTCTTGATTTCATTTGCACTACTGACAAACATATCAAGGAGATCGCTTGGAAAGTATTTAGTGCCCTTTTCAGACAACTGTCCATCATTTTTCTTTAGCTAAGTGGCAGTTATTTCTACAGGTTTTCAATAGTCGAGCCTGGCTGAGCAAAATCCCACTCATCTTAAGATATAGAAATTGATAACTTTGGTTAGTGATAAATTGTAAAATACATACGTTAATCAAATTCTTTCAACATTATTATTGTGCAAAAGTGAAAATGTATAACATAATAAATTAAGATTAACCAAAAAAAAGCATCAGATTAGGTTCAAAATGGCATCAATTTGAAACTGAGTAATTAATAACAGAGAAAAGTTGAAATATCTCACTTTGTTTCTAAGGGGTTCGACCAATATTTGTAGTGATCGTATTTTGGGTCATCCAAACTGTCAGCTATTCCATATGAGAAATGAGCATCCCCACGTGCCATCATCTTAGGGGCAACAAAATGCAGCAGATCCAAAATCGATCCAGCTGTGTAAACTTTGTAATCGGCAACAGCTTTAATACCCCCAATACCCATTTCATGGTACTCTGTCCATACATCACAACTGGTTTTGTTTGCAAGGTTATTACCCTTAACAGCACCCTGCCAATCAATAACAAATTAAGTGCGCAAGACCCCAACAAAAAGAAACTAGGGAGACAAACTATGTCATAGTTGCAAGCATCTATGAGCAAAATAAAACAATGTTCAGCCACTCGTATGATTGTTTGAGGATTGTAGCAGGTAAATTGTGACCAGCCATAAATTCTCGTATTATATATAATATGAAGACGCTACCATTGCACCAAAGATGTAAGAAGATGCAGTGTTTGTATTTTTAGTAGCACAGATAGGTCTGTTAGGAAATTAAAATTACAATTTCACTTAAGAACTGAGAGAGGGAGAGAGTCCAGTTAATGCCAACTGGAATGGTTTTTAACATATAATACCAAATCATAAATTGGAATATTACCCTGAAATCAATCCTTTCAAAATTAGATGAATGTGTCTCAGCCACATCTTTCCCAAATGAAATAATTCTCCCATAATTCACACTTTCTCTGTTTGCCGAAGCCCAAGTCCCATTTTGGTCTGCAGTTTGGATATCATTGTTCTTCAGCTTCTTTCCATTACAGTAATAGCCTCCTTCAGGTGACCAATCAAGACCACCCCAGATGGTATCACCACCTTTAGGAATCATTGACAAGGTTGAATCCCATGTACGGGTCATCCGCATTAGATGTTGTAAGGTTTGAAGACCAAATAGATCCTTATCTAAAACGCCTGGTGCAAATGCCCTGTTTTAGGATTAGCACTTCATCATGAGCTTGGAAGCAAAATTGAATGAAGCATGCACGTTGTACGCATGAAGAATTAATTACGCCATTATGTTTATCAAATATTTAAGTTCATCCAACAAGGTATTTCTATTTTGGAGATCATCAGAATGGGGTAATCTTTTAGAGAGAAAACAAGAAGATAACAAGAAACAAAATGCAGCCACTAATTTTGGAGAGCATCAGAATGGGGTAATCTTTTAGAAAGAAAACAAGAAGATAACAAGAAACAAAATGACAGCCACTAATTTTGGCAATTGCTACTAGTGATTTTGAAATTTCTACTAAAAATAAAATTAATTCAATTTAATTCTCTAAGCGTTGACATGATCCATTAAGAAAAATCAGATTCATCATTGAATTTAAAATTTGAAACAAGTTAATCTTCTTATAATCAAGTCAATGCATGCAACATGATGAGCAGATGAAAAGGCAAGAAATAAGAATATGGGCACATATAAATCATAAGTAAAACATAAAAAACATATATATACTCTCCATTGCATATCCGACAACCACAAGAGTTGTTACAAGTTTTCCATAACCAAATAAACAAAACAAATTAACTTCCCAGTTTTAATCTTAAGCAATGAATAGATTAAAACCCAACACTTTACTGAGAAATGGTTTCCAAAAGCACATATTGATAACTATTTCAAACCAAATTCTCCTCTAGATTACTATTTGCAAGAATATTGTTTTCTACAGGTATTGCATTATCTAATTCTAGAATACATAGCAGAGTCTGTATAATGAATATAGAAAAACAATACCAAAAAAATACTATCAGGGAATTAACCTAACTTATTGGGAAAGAACAATTGTCTTCTGAAATTCTGTTCTCATCTCTTTTAGGCTATGACTCGAGAGAAACATAGTGGAGGAGAAAAAATATGAAGAAAAGATTTTCTGCTATTAATATATGTTAATGCAACAGGACTTCTCAGATATCTTAGGATTGATAAAGAGCATCATGGATTGAGGTAAAGAGATTGACAGGAATCCCAGACTCCAGTAGGTATCCACATAGATGTATACTGATTTCATAAGATATGTAGACAGCAATGTGTTTTTTTTTAAGAAGAGATATTGGCTAACAGTTAGCTTAAATTTTCAAGGAAAATATAGGAGTTAATAGCAAAAGTCATTACAATATAATGACAAGGCATATTCACATCATAATAGTTCAAAAGAAAACCTTGCAACAGCAATATCCTTGGCTTCACTAGAAAATAGTCCTCCGACTGCTTTTGGGACCCCTAAAAAAGGTCCACCAATGTTCATGATTGCCTTTATATGCTTATCACACCAATTAGATCCGCCTCCACCGCCCATTGGAGTAGGTGCCTCAACCCACTTCATAAAATGCAGAAAGTACAGGACACCCATTGAATGGGGAATTACAACCACCTTTTTCCCACCATTTGTAGCTACCATGAGTTCTATGTTATTTTTTATTCTGCTCAAAGTCTGGTCCCTGACCTAACAAATTTAATCAGGCAATAAAGTGATTAGTACACCAGAGAGAACATATGCAGCCATATGCAACGTTCGCAAATGAACAACATACAATGCACATTCACCAACAGTAGAAAAGCTTTTGG
This sequence comes from Cedrela odorata, assembly GCA_035584115.1. Lineage (NCBI taxonomy): Eukaryota > Viridiplantae > Streptophyta > Magnoliopsida > Sapindales > Meliaceae > Cedrela > Cedrela odorata. The sequence continues at coordinate 14,875 of JAXCLQ010040859.1, read as the reverse complement.
GTTTTAAATCTAAACTATACCTCAGTATTCTGAAAAGATATCCTCCAGTCATATGCAGCCATATACATGGTTTTCTCCTCGTATCCGATTCGAGCTAAATTAGCAATTAAAACTGCCCAAACAAAATAACCCGGTGCAAAGTAATCGGCAGCCACTAATCCTGACACAGGCCTAACCCTAATACCAGGAGGGTCCAATCCAGTTTCATTATCAAGTGACATGTGCTCAACCCAGCATAATGGTCTGCATTGTCAGATAGAAATAAGAGGGAAATAGAGAATGTCAATTCCGCAAATTTAACAGTAAAACTTCACGTCTGATTTTAATACTGAGAAGCAGTGAGAACATAAAAGCATTTGGCATGACTGAGCAAACTGGATGATACTCAATCAGAACCAGAAACTCTACCTCAATTTAATAATATATGTGAAAGAGGACTAATAGCAATGGACATACAGTGCTTTGTTTCTAATAATGTTTTCATTAATTTTACAAAATAAAACAATCTAAACATTAGCTGATCAAAAGTGCAGATAGATACCAAAGACCGAGTAAGACTGATACGCAATTTTACTACCTATAATCCAAATAAGATAAATAAACTTCACCTCAAAAAACAATCAAAGTCACTTGAGAAAATCAGTGATCTGGTTTGGCAGCATTGAAGTACAAGAGAAAGTGCTTCCAAATCGCTGAAATATTGGTAGAGTGAAACCAACAGGTATAAGCCACAACACAAGCCGAAAACTGGTTGAATGAAATTGCAGAAGGCATGAGATTTCACAAGCAGACCACTAATTATCAATCCAAGTGAAGTTTCAAAGCACTAAATCCTCAATAATGACCTAGGAATTGTTTAATTGAGATCTTAATTGGTATACCTCATTAACCATTAGAATTATCAATGGCATAAAATGGTTTCTAATTATGCCATATTGTATCATAATCAAGAATGAATTTGCTAACATCACAATAATATTCCTACCGTGGTCTAATGGTTTCAACTGCTCTGCATACAGATGATCTACAGTCGAAAACATAACACACTTATCATAATTTACCATTAATATCTCATCTCAAATACCAACCACTTTGACGAATTTTTTTTACCAAAACCCAACTGATTCCCAAAACGGAATCAAACTCGATACAATGTAGTCAAGCAATTCTTCAATCACACCCACCATATAAATCCTCGTTTCTCAAATTCATAAACTAATAAAATAGCTTTCTAAGTCATCCATTACTAGAAACAGCTTACTCAAATTCAATATCAGCAATCGTAGAAATACAAAACCAAGTAAAGTTCCACGCTCGCAGAGCAATCCAGTGAACAACTAAGTACACTTTTCTAAAATTCCCAAAATAAACAATCAAATTTTCACTTTACACCTCATGTTAGCTGCAAGTAGCTTTTTCTTTCCCTTTGATTGTCTAGTTAGCATACTCAATCTAACCTAAAACAAAATAATTTCACATTTATCAACCTATGACATAGCTACTTAATTAAGCGAAGTCCTAAACCAGATAAAAGCAAAGCAACATTAACATTTTAAACCACAAAAAAGGCATTACCTTTTGTACAACTCACCAAATGTGCCGCCCCAGAGTCGCTTCCTAAACAAGCCATCAGCGCACTGGTGGCCCTCCCACAGCTCGAGCCCACCGGTCACTATTCCCGGGACAAACACCACGGGGTGCTTAGCCTTCAAGCCCTCCTTGAGCAGTTTCAGGCCGGGTGGGTCCTGTAACGGCCCCGTGATGGCCTCCGTCACGAACTGCGGAAACGACGCCGGCATCGCGTTATATAAGAACAACAAAAGCCACCAAGTGGAACATACACAGCCGATGAACCAGCAACAACTGTCCACACAAGAAAATTTTCTAATTTTCTCTTCGTTGTGGTCCGGCTTTGATTTTTCCTTCTCATCGTTATCGGCGTCTTTGTTGTTGGCGTGAGAATCTGGCGAGTTACGAGATTTTGAAAAATCGGAGCCCTTTCTGCGTCTAAGAAACGACATCGTTTTTGGAGAATTAAAAGACTGATGAGAAGAAATATAAATGCAGGAGGAGAGCCTGTGCTTTTATTTAATAACTCTGTTGTTAAGCCAGTGACCCGAGAGAGTGAGTGAGTGTGAGAGAAAGAGATTTACCTCCAGAAAGATGTGTAAGCAGGCGATTGTCTGTTACTTTGGGCATTATATTTTATTTCCCTTCGTGTATTGTTGAAGCGGAGGCTAGAACTTAGAATTGTCTCTGTGTCAGATCTCTGACGTCGGGCCTACAGGCATAATAATTAATAATAATACGTGGCAAGTTCTGGAAACAAGGTTAAAGTGAAACGTTGGCGCGGCGATGGTGAATAGTCGAAACCGGGCGAGGGAGAGAATCAACGGGGAAGAACGTAGAAAACTAAGTAATAAGTATTGGGTGAAGTGACGTCGTCTTGTATCAATATACAAGACTTGAGATCTGTACATTGTTGAATTTTGAACCGGAAGGTTAGTTCCTAGTTTCCTACAATTGCCTAAAGCTGTCCGATGCCTGCAACTGTTGGTCGAGCAGGAGTCAGAGTCAGAGTCAGAGCCCGAACAGCTAAATAACACGTATTGGATTTGTAAGCTTGTAACTCTAACTACCCATTAAACAAATAAAATCTGGGGGCTGGAACGCGGCCGTGTTCTTATGATTTTACACCGACTTGGCAGTTCTCTAGCAAAATGGCAGGACCACAGCTCTTGTTTGGAATGATCTTGTTTAGGGGTGAATAGATTCAAACCCAACCAATTCAAACTGAAGATTTGATTCATGTTACAAATTTATTGGTTTGGTTTTCATTTGAAAAAAATCAAATCAAATAAATATTGATTCGATTTTGAGTTTGGATTCAAATTACAAAAAATATATATTTTTTTTAATTATTTTTTAAATTTTATTTAAATAATTATGTTTTTTATTATTATAATAAATATAAAATGACTTATTTTTATTTAATTAATATAAAATTTTAAAAGGACTAATAAAACTAAAAATAATATATATTTTTAATTTAGGGATATTGAAATTAAAAATTTTATTTTTATTTTAATTTATATTTAAACTGACGTCGACATAAAAGACTATCTTTCTTTATAGGAATAAGAGAAAAAAAAATTTTGTTTAGAACACAAAAAATTTATCGAAGATATATATCCTCTTTTCAAAAGAAATTCTCTATTTTTTAAAATAGATAAATTAAAAATTATTCTGAATACATTTGGTAAAAAAATTATTTTCAAAAATAAAGAATATTTTAAAGATAATGTTTTTAAAAATTAAAAACTTTTTTGATAGTGTTTGTTAAAAGTAATTTTATAAAATAAAAATAGTTAAGATTATTTTATATTATTTTTTAAAATATATATATATATATAAGTACTTGTTTTATAAAAAAAATTTATAAATTATTTTAGGAATATGTTTAAAAAAACAGTAGAAAATAACCTAAAAAAAACAATTTCAATTTCAATTTTTAGTTATAACTTTAAAACCTTATTTTTTTTATTTTTTAAAACAAAATTTTGAAAATATTCAAGCAGCCGTTTTTCATTTTTGAAAACTGAAAAATACTTTTAAAAATACTATCTAATAATCATTTACTTATTTTACTTTCTCTCTTAGAAAGAAGAGAGTCTTCTCTCTTTCAATTCGAAAATTTCTAACACTTACGCTTGGCTCTATATATATTGCTAATATATCAATGATCGAAGGACTTTTAAAATTAGTTAAGAATCTTTTTATTCTAAATATATTTACATAATCATGTTAGATATGATAGATTTAAATGTGATATAATTTATATTTTTAATCGAATTTCACATAATCAATAGAATATATAAAATACTAATTTAAAATTTGCTATTGGGGACAATATACATTGAATTGTGAATTTTAACTGTATTCATCCGTCTAAACTTTTAAAATGAAAAAATAAATGTCAAAAGGTCTAAGATTTGTAATTATTAATGTTCGTTTGACAATATTAAATAAAAAAATATTAGAATGTATAAACATTTATATATTTGAATAATTTTTCTTTAGTACTCTAAATAGAAAAATTATTAAAATACTTAATATTATTCGTAAAATATTATTTTAATTAGTATGCAATAATAACTAATTTAAAAATCACATTTATTACTAATTAAATTTGATAAATACTTATATCAAGCTCAAACCAACACACAAATAAGACGGGCACTAAATCAACTTCAACTATTAGGAGGCAACTTAGGTTTTGTTTGATAGTGAGATATTTGTAGTTTTAAAATATAATTACTTTGGGAATTCACTAAAAAAATAGTATTTACCAAAAGCTTTACTAGCTATGCTTTCAAAGCTCATTAAAAATCGCTACAATCTCAAATGAAGCCTTTAAGTTAGATTCAAATAATTATAAATTAAATTAGTTTTGCTTAAATATAATATTTATGATTAAATAATGTTTATGTACGATTTGTAATTTAATTTCCAACCTTGTTCTTGTTGTTATGACTGAGATTAAGACAATCATTAAATTAGTTATATTTAAATATAGTATTCACACCATTTTCTTACCCACAATGCCATTTTTTTTTTCCCATAGAAGAGGGAGAGCTTCCTTTTTGTTTATTATTTATTTAAGTTTTACACACCCTAACCACACACATATGCAAATTAAATATTTTTTTCCTCCGAAATTGGTGTGAGAAATCGACCCTTTTAACTTCTTACTTACTTTCATGGTAAGAGGCTAAATTAATTAGGTTATTCTCTTGAAGACAACTCTCCTTTTATTAAAACCTTTTATGTTCTTTTATTTTAGTAATTTTATTTATTTATCATTTTTTTTTCCAAAAGAAGGAAAATTTCCATATACGTCTAAATTTAAGGCCAGACAAAAAAATGAAGAATCGAAAAAATTAAATCGACCAATTGGTTTGATCCAATTTTTTAATTTTAAAATTATCAATCGATTTTATTTACTGAGAACCTAATAATCTTATCAGATTTTTGGTATTGCATCAAACATACCGAACCAAACCGAGAATTGGAGTTAAATATTTTAATTTTAAAAATTTGAATTAAAAAGGACATGTTACACCTTGTAATAAGTTAAATTCATCAATTACGATAAACTTGTCCACACTAGATCAAAGAGAAGTGGTCCAAATTTATAAATAAATTGAATTTTATAACCATCTAAGACTTAGGTTTGGAATATTAAAGACCGTACAAAATGGATCCCTGCAGAAAATATGTTATATCGTTTGAAAGAACCAACTATTATGGTGGAGGAGGGCAAGTTGCAAAAACTAAAATAATAGTTTTAGTTATTTATCGGAGATATTTGTAATGGATTGTATCCCGTATTAGATCATCTATAAATTGATCCCGTTATCAGTTGTTTATTATTTTTAATATTTTATTTTAAATGAAAAAAATTAAATACATAACATATTTTTATTAAATAGTTTTATTGGACCATTCTAATTAAAATTTTATAATGTATTGTATAATTAAATTGAAAAATATCATATACCCTTACAATCAAACTAACATCATGCTGCGGTTAAGGTTAAAAAATATTATATTTGTGCCCCTGTATTTTAATGTAAATTCATTTTTGTGTATATACTTTTAAAGTATGACAATTATCCTTTAAATTTTAAGAGATGTAAGCGAAAATTTTATAACCCCAAAATGTAATACTATTTTGTTTTTATTAACTGCTATAAGTTGATAAAAAAAAATCTTATTCAAAGAGTCTATTTGATTTTTCAATTTCTTACAAAATTATAATATTATATTTCTATTATTTGTTACTTAAATTATTCTTATCATATAAATTTATTTACATTTTAAAATAAAATATAAAAAGTATATGCTAATTAATTGTTGCCGATTGTAAAATAAACAAATTCAATAATTTAGTTAGTTTCTTAAAGTTTTTTTTTTTAAACTATAACTAATAATATTTTATTGTAATACATTTGGTTTAACTTTTCAAATTACAACTATATTAAAATAAATAAATTTATAATAGTGAAGCTTTTATTAATTTTGTTTAATTATTAAATTGTTAACCACAAACAAAAATAAATTTGAATTATTCAACATAATTAGTAAATAACGATATAAATATAACATAACATTGCGATTAACAATCCTATTATTTTAGATCAATTTAAATTTGATAACTTTATATATTTCAACTTAATTATTTAATTGTTTTAGAAGATACAATTTTTATTTATGCAAAAGTGAATTTTTGTCAATTAACTTACACACAAAATTTATAATTGTGTGAATATGAATTGTCTTACTGTTGGAAATACTAAATAATATTTTATGAATAAAATGTATTCTCCATAAAAGTTAAAGGAGAAAAAAATCATTTGTAAAATAAGAGAAATAATTGTATTAATTTTATATGTTCATTCAATTAATATTATTTTTTCACGTCAATTTGTATACAAATAGGGAGTTTGTGTCCCTATTATTATTATTTTATTAGTATCTATAAATGTGTTTAATAAAATTATATAAAAGTAGTCTACATTAACCAATTTTATTTAATTAGTAAAATAAATGTATTATAAATTATGCTTATAAGCTTGCTAATAATTCAACCATATTTTTTTTTCTTAAAATATACTAATTTTTGTTTTCAAATCTTTATTAATTTAAAAAGGTTGTATCCCAAAATTTCACATATCTACACAGATTTATATTTTATTTATGGGCACTAACTAATTTAATTGATAAAATCTTTAGAGTGGTACAACAAGTTCATTTGCACTAAAATTGAAAGATAATTTGAATTATATTGATGTAATATTAAAAGAATTAAAGAATATATAAACTTAATTTTTTATTATTTAAAAATAAGGATACTAATTTTAATCTATTAATCCAATGCAATTTAATGGCAGTGAGGAGGAGCGGTTAATTGTTATTATTTTTTAACTTAATTTTAATAATTAAATTATACAAAAAAATCAACGAACATATATCAATGAATTTAAAAGTTAAAAAGAAGCCCAATTTAGAAAAAATAAAAATAAAAATAAAATTCACACGTGTAAATATTTGTGAGGCAAATCAAGAAACCCCATCACATGAGCCCAATGGTTGTGGGCCGTTTCATGCAAAACAATTGGACTAAGGAATATGTCCAGTCCAGTCCATACATTCCATAAAACGGTCAACACCCGGTCACCGGTAAACAAAGAAAAGGCAAAGCTCTAACTCCCCATGCCACAGTTACTACTCCTGAAATCAACACAATCCCATTAGCCAATGCAGGCTAGCTAGCCCACATTACCCATTTGCCACCAACAACAATAAAAAAACCCTCGTTAGTTTCTTCTTCTTCCCTACCTGACTTTTTATTTTTTGTTTTATCATTATCAAATCCAGAGTTTAACGCTAAACCATTGGATTATTAAAGGTGATTTCAATATTATATTTATTTGTTTTTTTGTTTGGGTTTGGTTGTTTGTTCATTTCATTCACTTTTGATTTTGGCAGAGAATCTCTGTGATGGTGTAATTTAACGTGGCACTAAAGTGGCTGAGTAAGCGTCTCGATGATGGTGCTTTGAAGCTGAAAAACTGATCTTCTGCAGATTTCAGAATTGTAATTCCCAGTATCATATACAATACAATACAATATGTACTACTTCCACCTCTTCTCTTAATCATCTCTTTATTGGTCTTGCTTTTACAACAAGCTTTCTCTTCGTCAATCAAAATCGATTTCTGAAATCTAACAATGCAGTCTGATATTTGTCACACAATTTCGTTATCTTGTTGAATTGTACAGAAGAAAAGAAAAATATGCTGACGTGCATAGCTCGCTCGAAGCAACCCGGGGATGACTCCTTGAGTCAACCCGAACACTCGGACTCATCCAATACACCTGGTAGCACCAAACATCAAGCCATCAAATCTCTCACTTCTCAGGTAATTTACGCTTACGACTCACTATTTCAATCTCAAATGATAAAATCTGGCGTCGTATTTTCAGAGTGTTGTTTTTGGAATTTCAGCTCAAGGACATGGCCTTAAAAGCATCGGGAGCGTACCGAACATGTAACCCGTGCACGGTTCCGGGGGCTCAAAGTCGACTCCAGAACTCAGGCGAGTCGGATGCCGATTCGGATCGTTTCAGGTGGTCGTACAGAAGGACAGGAAGCTCAAGCTCTACGACGCCGAGGACTTGGGGGAAAGAGATGGAGGCGAGGCTCAAGGGGATATCGAGTGGCGAAGCAACTCCAATAAAATCGGTGAGTGGACGCCGAGTCGACCCGGTCGTGTTAATTGAAGAGAATGAGCCTAAGGAGTGGGTGGCCCAGGTGGAGCCCGGTGTGCTGATTACCTTTGTTTCACTGCCACGTGGAGGGAATGATCTTAAGCGTATTCGGTTCAGGTACGCTACGTTTTAATTCATTTATTCTGTATTTGTACGATATCGCGTCCGATCTGTTTCCTTCGTATTATGATTAAGATCTGACGGCGAATGTAAGTTTTGTATTAGGTTTTCGCACCGTCACTTGCCTATTGGATTAGAAACTTCATTGATTGCATGTTGGGGTTTGTTTGGATATTTTTAATCAATTTTTTTTGCGTTTTTTTAATTGAATGATGCAGTTGTTGTTTGGATGCACAAGGTTAAAACTTAGTTTGGCATTAAAGAGCGTTGATTTTTAAATCACGGTATTGAAGTATTAAATTAATAAAAAATAAATTGATATTATTAAAAATTAGTTTATTAATAATTTTTAAAATTTATTTTAAAAATATAGTAAAAATACTACAATTTTAAACAAAATCTTAATTTTGTGTAAATCTGTTTATAAATTGCAATAATTAAAACTCTGTTTTCTTTTTTGTGGGGTTGTAGTTTAGCTACGGTAAAAGCTTCGTTTGGCATAATTCTCTAACAAAATAACTTTACCAATTGAAATGAAGGTAACACTGGTAATTAGGAAGGATCCAAACACAGCCTTAGAAGCCGCTGTCGAGGGCGAAGAATTTTGATGGGCTGGGGTGGGGCGACAAAGTGGTACATTAAAAAATCACGCCTAGAGAAAAAGCATAGGCAAATGGAAGAAAAAGTCCAAAAGGGGAACTCATTATGCCTTATTAGTGGTAGTGGGCCAGAATTGATTGTGTTGGGAAGCTTTTTCACCTAGGGGTTGTCGTTGTGTCGGGAGAAGACTTTTCTTTTCTTTCGTTTCAAAATTTCTTCACGCCTCGCCTGCTTCTCCGTGGTTTTGTCTTCTTGTGATCAATTTTTGTCATCTTTACTTGTAATAAACTATGAATACCCACCATAGTCTGTCACTCCAAAAACACTATACAAGACAAATTATGACCCTCTCCTAGACTATTTATTCATAATCAAATAGACCTTTCTTGTTTTCTAGGAGATAATGACAAACATGGTTTATTTATTTGGGGTGTATATTAGATATAAGATATATTCGGATTTTTTTTTTTTGTTATGTAAAACTTAAAATATTCTTTACAAAAATTTGAAACAAGCAACGAAAAGGTAAAACATGGTTAAATGGTTAAATTTCAGTGTTTCAAAATTTTGTTACTTTTTTAGTTTTTGTATAGAATGTTTTAAGTTTTGTATAATAATAATAAATTTTTTTTGGATATATCTTACCTTCTATGTATCATAATCAAGTTCATTTATTTGACTCATTCATCTGCTATTCGGATCGTTCTTTTAATTAAAAAAAAGTTGCATTTCATTGACTAATACAAAAAGGAATTTGTATGCTTTGTTGCTTTCTTTTATGATGAAACGAGGCCACTTATTATTGATTTAAAAAGCAGTTTTATTGGACCTCTCCCCGTTCTGGTTCGAGTAGACATCCACTATTGAAAGTTTAAATAATTAAATGTTGCGTTTAAATTGTTATTTCTATTTTATTACTTTACTTGCACTGGAGGTAGGTTTAGCTTTTGAATGCTCTTAAAATAAGGGGGGTTATTCCTTTTGTAAAAAAGTGATTCTTGTCTAATCTAGTAGTGGCTAAACATATTTAACAAGTCCACCTTCCACAGTGATAAAGGTTTCAGGTTTTAAGAAGCACTAGGCATGTGGACAAGTTATAAGCATAACATTCACTCATTTGATATCTTCTTGTTCATCTCAATAAATTCAACCAAAATTAGCGGCCGTGCTCATGTCATGTTGCATTGTGTTTTATTTATTTATTTTTCATTGAACACTACATACTTTGGCTTGATTGACATTTATAACATACATAGCACGTTCCTAATGCCTCATGCAACTAATTCATGTTTAACAATTTCATGAATCTAAACTGTAGTTTACTTTGTTTCATTAGTCGAGACATGTACAACAAATGGCAAGCTCAAAGATGGTGGGCAGAGAACTATGATAGGGTCATGGAACTTTATAATGTCCAGAGGTTTAACCGGCAAGCTTTTCCGCTTCCAACGCCATCAAGATCTGAAGATGAGGTGATTCTGAGCCTAGTTACCTAACAAAACTTGATGATGAAAAATTCTTTAAATTGGCTTTAAAATCTCAATTGTCATTCAGAGACAATGTTGCTTTTGATTGTCAATAATTAGTATCTATCAATTTGTTTCAACTCTCAATAGCACCTGCATCCCATTCTATCACAAACAAATTTAGGGCAATGTTAAGTCACCTATCTGCAGTAATATGTGGTGCTATTATTTCTACATATTATTTCTTAGTTTTTTCTCACTTGTCTTAATTCTATACAGAGCTCAAAAATGGAATCTGCAGAAGAGAGCCCTGTAACACCGCCACTGACCAGAGAACGGTTACCTCGTAACTTGTATCGTCCAACTGGGATGGGCATTGGCTACTCATCCTCAGATTCACTTGACCATCACCCAATGCAAGTGCGTAATTACTGTGACTCTGGTGGCCTCACCTCAACCCCAAAACTTTCCAGCATTAGTGGGGCCAAGACAGAGACATCATCAATGGATGCTTCTATACGAAGTAGCTCATCAAGGGAGGCAGATCGCTCGGGAGAACTATCCATCAGCAATGCTAGTGATCTTGAAGCTGAATGGGTTGAACAGGATGAGCCAGGGGTTTACATTACCATCAGAGCCTTGCCAGGAGGCAAAAGGGAACTCAGACGAGTCAGATTCAGGTGAGTGTCTGTTGCAACTTTTATGATAATCTCTTTGGATCATATGATGTGAAAGAACTGAGGTGTGGAAAGTGTAAGAAACAGGTGTGATAGACAAACATGTTTCCGTTGTGACTGCTGCCATGAATTTAGTGGGTCCATTGTTGGCACACATAGCATTTTAACTCACGTCACAAAATTGTGAATCAGTATTTGAAATGTTTGCACCATGTCACAATGACATGAGTTAGTTCAGAGACATCTGATCTTTAATTTCCTTGGACATCCATAGGTAATTTTCAACAATTAAGACATGACGATAATTTCATGTACTAGGTGGCCAATTATACCTGTATTATTGAAGCTGTGACTCTGCATAACAAATATTTATAAGCTAACACATTTCAATGTTTGATCATCGGTTAGCCATAGAAAGTTTCTTTGGATACCTTCAAGGACTGACCATGGCAGTAGCCATGGGCCAAGCCAATGTATCAGATTGATTATTTGTTTGAGCTTCCTGTTTCTTATGCAATGTGACAAGGACAAAGATGAACCTGAAGATGCATTCTTAGCATAAGTTAAATGCAGCACTTTCTCAAATTTGAGAAAATTGAAATAATTGAGGTGTCTGGAAGATATTTGAGCATGAAGAAAATTTGGGAAACTCGAAAACCTAATCCTTCTGTGGATTGGGTTTGACTTTAGGCAGCGGATGATCGTGCATGATGACAAGGTTACAATTGATATTGTGACTATTACAAACAAAAGTAGTATGATCAATTCCATTTAACATTGTTAATACTGCCTGCCAGCATGCTCCTCACAGTGATGCTTATCATAACTTCTGTTGTGGCCTCTAATTATTTTTTTGTTACATCATTTTCTGGTGAGGAATTCTATTGACTTGATTGAGTTGTGTTGTGCTGTATGAACTTGTGGTTGCAGCCGAGAAAGATTTGGTGAGATGCATGCTCGAGTGTGGTGGGAAGAGAATAGAGCAAGGATACATGAACAATACTTGTAATTGGGCATACATATTGGCTACTGGTATTTTTCTACATTGGGGGGGTGTGTTTTTCTCATTTATTCCGGTAATACTAGTAGAATCTTTGCTATAGAGATATGAATGGTGCTATGCTAGCACCTCTTGATCCTTCAACAAGTCCAAACTTTTTGAAGTTTCTGGACTTAGTACTTGCCTGAGATGATCGTCTTGGGATGCAGGTGGTGAACTCGGTTTATATTTACAGTTTCTTCCTTTCTCTCTTCTTAAGTATTTGGAGGATAAAGAGCATCAATTGTGTATTTGGAGTTATTTGGGTGGTTAATTAATCAAAAAGGGAAAAAAAAAAAAAAAAAAGGAGCACTGTCTCCTTCTTTGCTACCTCTTTTAATGTGATTCAGAGATAAGATAAGATAACTACTATTGTAGTCTTTTAACGAACGAACGAGAATATTAATGAATGGAAATGGTTAAGAAAAATATGATGGCTATGTGATTCTGTCTTTGATGAAATTTCATACTCCAGAAAGGCAGATTTTGTTGCTTCTCCACCCTCAAATCCGTTTTTACAGCAACTGTAGCTAAAATTTGCTTTCAATCTAAGAGTTTTGTCTGTTTAGATTCCTGTCCTGTCTAAATTAAGAATTTTCAAGTCTTTATTATGTGTGAACTTAAGCTATGGCTGGTTTAAAGGATTGGGCAAAAGCAAAGTAAGAGAGAAAATGGAATGGAACTTGTTTGTAAGAGAGGAAATAGAATGGAACTTGTTTTTTTTATTTTTTATTTTTTATTTTTATTTTTATTGCAAAATGGAATTATCAATGAAAAAAAATCTTTTATTATTTTTTATTTGGATAAAGACAAAGATACGTTTTTAAGAAAATATAATAGTTTATATATGTAACAATTAAAAATAACTTAAATTAGCTTCAAAATTTACTTTTAAATATGAACTATCTTAATCTTATAAATTTAATAGTTAATTTTATTAATAAAAATTTAAAATTTTAATATATATATATATATATTAAAAAAGTCTACATATAGAAAAATATCTTATATTTTGAATGCATCTCTTAATTTTTATTCAAAATTCATAAATTAAATTGTATATGATTTTTCATTCTAAATTGATTTTAACATAATCTAACTTTGATATTTATATATCTAAGTGTCTTTAATTTTTAATAATATTTCTAACATTCTATTACAACTATGTGCTAACAATATTCCTTTTGTTGGCTTGTTTTATTTGGTAGTCACTTTATGGTCATAAAAATTTTAAAAATAAAATAAAATAATAATTACATCAATAATCATTTCAAGTATAGTAAAAATTAAAATTATCAAATAAATATGATTAATTATATAAAATACGATAAATATATGATAATAAAATAAAATTATAAATTGATATAAATAATGAAACATACACAAAAATGATAACAAAAATAAATACTAATAATTTATAATAAGGTGATGTTAGAATTTATAAAATAAACTAATATTACACTTACAATTATAAATTAATTTTTGAATAATTTTCAAAATTTTTCTAATGTAATTTTAAATAATATTATATAAATGATTTTTTTTTATAAATAATTAAATAATGTGATAATTAATTAAAAATTATAATATAAAATATATAAAGAGGTAAAATTAAAAGTTGAAACATTTGGATAATTTTTTTCCAATTGTAGGAATAAATATTTATAAGAAATTTTCATTTCTTTGACAAGTGTTTCTATTCCCTACTATTCTTTTAGGACCGTTTAGTACGAGAATAGGATAAGATAAAATTATATATATATATATATATTTAGAATTATTAAAAACTAAATAAAATAAAAATACTTAACTATTTAAATAATAAAATAAATATAATTATTATTTATTTAAATAATTAAATTATAAATAATATATTAATAATAATTTAAATAATTAATATCATATTAATAAAATTTTACAAAATATTTACAACTTACGTTTTTAACTTTAATATAGCAATTGAAATTATATAAATTAATTATTTCATACGATTAGTGTAAATATTTTTGATGATGTCAGTATACATTTAGAAAATGATTATTTGCATTAATACTTAGTTAAAATAAATTTTGTATAAATTTAAAAATATTTTTTATGTTAATAAAAATTGATGAATATAAAATTGTTTAAATGTATTTTGGGGTTAATGATTATATTAAAACTTTTAAATGTATTTTGGGTTTAATGACTTCTGTAACACATCTTATCTCAACTAAAAGTTGGGATAAGAAATAAAGATATTTTTTAACTATTAAGACACATAAGTGGGGTCCTCAAAAAAGTTAAATTACAATCCCGTGTGCGAAACATCTACTAAGGATTAATTTTGTAATTTTATCCTTATCCTCAGCGACATTGCATACTAAACAAGGCCTTAACGTCAGCTTATTACATGTGTAATTTAAAATTTTAAAACTTCATTCCTCACCGAGGCGGGGACTTATTCATGCTCTAAGGCTAAGGCTAAGGCTAAGGCCATGGATCAAGCAATCAATGCTTAAGTAAAAACATTTAAATACACAAGACTTAATGGTGGAAAAAAAAAAATTAAATACACAATACTTATATATATATATATATATATATAGAGAGAGAGAGAGAGAGAGAGAGAGAGAGAGAGAGAGAGAGAGAGAGAGAGA
>JAXCLQ010040848.1:3714-22027 GCA_035584115.1 Cedrela odorata | reverse complement strand
ATAGATGCCATTTTATTAATCATAAACTAATTTACAATAATTTACAAAAATTATATATACATAAAGATGATATCCCTGGACCGTATGACAAGATTGGTTTTAGGGCATATCTCCAACACGTACAAGGTATCAATGGAAAGCTCTTTCTGAGCTCTATAAAATGATGAGCTGAGCTGATTATCCCCAATCTAAACATAATACTCCTGAACCGA
This sequence comes from Cedrela odorata, assembly GCA_035584115.1. Classification (NCBI taxonomy): domain Eukaryota; kingdom Viridiplantae; phylum Streptophyta; class Magnoliopsida; order Sapindales; family Meliaceae; genus Cedrela; species Cedrela odorata. The sequence continues at coordinate 21,815 of JAXCLQ010040848.1, read as the reverse complement.
GCTGAAATGAGTGTCAAATTTTAAGAGATTATAACTTTAGATCCAGAAAGAGTTAGGGGATGTACAAGATATCAACAGAAAGCTCTTTCTGAGCTCTACAAATTAATATTAAGGCTGACCTAATTAAGGTCATTTTTTAGGGTTAAAAAGTCAAAACTGTTTATAGGTATATGTATATAACTAATGCCTATCATGCATACATGCATCAAATGAAGGGTTTATAAAAGTATGAATGGAATTGAATATTGATAGTATTCAATATATGTTATTTAGGCACCGAGAATCCGGGAGAAAGACCTAGTAGGCGCGAGGATCTGTATTGGAAGTGGTTACCCTCCCATTGTTGTGAGTAAATTTATACATACATAAATATTATATTGATATATATGTGTTATACATATATGTATTGCTTGTGTGTTAAACAAGCGATTTTATTGTTAAAAGAAATTTGAAGTAAAACTGTTTTATGTGAAGTGCAAGATATTGGGTTGATTTAATTACTTGGTCTCCTATTAAATGTTATTCAATATACATGTTGAAATGGTCAGGGAGACCAGAATTTGACTTAATGTTTTAAAATCATTAATTGTAAATGATTTTGTTTTAATGCATGTATATTGGTGATGTGGCTGGTAAAGTCAGATATTGATTCATGGCCAGTGGGCCTGATGTATGGCTAGTAGGCCTATTATTTGACTGTATATATAAAGAGGTAACCTATGGACAAACCTATTGAGAGACCACATAAATGAGTAGAGCCGTAGTGGGGCTGGTATAAGGGAGAATATCTATGGCAAGCCTATTGTGTGCCAAACGCACAGGTGCGCAGTTATATAGATACACTATGGAATGTCTTGGCATCTTGATAGGGTTATCCTGGATTTGACGGATATGATGAAGACAGTTGCTAGTATTACCAAGCAATTACTCGAGGCCAATATCAGTGAGACGGGCGGTGTTTTATAATTCATATTTTACCTTAATAAAGTGATTTTGTAAAATATGAGATATAATTTGCTATTTTATAAAGAATGCATTACATATGGTTTTATGCATAAAAGAGTCACTGATGGTTTCAACGTTATCTCGACCAAGATAGCGGTCGAGAAAGTGTGGCTAACCCATTTGGATTATTTGAAACTATTTGTAGACCAATAAATTATTTTCTCATCATTTAATTTTGTGTTAATATATATGTATTTGAGAGGATGATGTAAATGAAATCCCAATATCTGTATTTAGAAATACGTGTGCATGTATGTATTTTGTCTACTCACTGAGTATAGTTGTATACTTATTCCTTATCATTACAGCTTTCAGGTTAGACGCCCTAGTATTCGCCGGACTGGTGATAGCGGTAGAGAGCCTACGACTCTCTCTGTAGGTCTTTTTTCTTGACTCACATATGTACTTTAAGTTCACTAGATATAATTTACTAGATATGTATTCTTGAATTTTGTGATGTATTTGAAAACTAAATGTTTATGTAATACTTATATATATTCAAACCTGACTGGGGATGATTCCCAAGATTATGACATTTTAATTATTGATTTTATATTGTGGATGAATTGATCACGGAAATCAATTTTTTGATAATGATCCAATGGATGAGAATTTACAATTATGAACTGTTTTCAGATTTTGTGTAATTGATGGGAAAGCCTTACAGACTCTCTTGCTATATTCTAGATGTATAGAGTGTATCATAATGGTCTGTGGCGATTGTCATAGGTGTACCCCAAGTTTGGGACGTGACAGAGTGCATCAGCGTAAGGCATTATTCTGAAACCAAATATACACTAAGTCCAACTTACTTGATTCATTTAATTCTCATAGTATAAGTTAATTTAAATCACCTAAGTCTCGATTATGTGTCAACTAGCTATACATATGCATGTGCAACATGAATGTCATAATTTGACTATTCTACTCTTCTGTTTAGATAACAGGGTTTAACAAAACCAATAACTTATCAATTACCTAATTCACCAACTTTAAAAGATTTTCAAACTATTAATATGATACAAAATGATAATATTAAAATAGATAAACTATTTTTAAGAAAAGATTTTATGTTAAAAGAAAACAAGGAAAAAAGAAATTGGTACTTTTCAACCTTTAGTAAACAAAAAGCAGAAGAAATTAGGACAGAATAGTATGAAGAAATAAATAGAATAAAAGTTACAATACCTTTTTTTTATTTGGTTTGATATTTATGCATCTAAAAATAATATCGAAATTCCTTTTAAAAGTTCTAATATAAATGTACAAACTTCTTAACTTAAGAAATGGGATACTACAATACATGAAATTATTCAATCGATACATCCACCACTAGAACAAATTAAATATAAAACTGTAGAAAGTGACATACTAGCTTCAACTTTCAAAGTAGGAGAAAATAGATCTAACATAGAATCGGCCAATTTAGGTGATATTAAAAATGTTTATGAATAAAATAATTATCAAAGTCAAATTTTACATACTATATCTAAATAAGTTAGTCAAATAGAAGAAAAATTATAAAAATATTACAACTACATAATTTCTAACAAATATTTCACCTCTATTATTCAAACCTTACAGTTTACCTTAAAAAGATAATGAACCACTACGATTCTTTAAGTCAGAATTATTAGAACAAATTAGTCAAAAGTTAGCAACACTACCTAGCCCCTCAAACATAAATACTATAGGACAAGATAAAGAAAATATTAAAACTGATAGTGACAATGATAATAGACCTAATGACATATATAGAGTATAAAGAAAAACTCAACCTATTCTTAATTGAAAAAATATTCCCACAAGAAATTATAACCCTAGACTGACTCCACTTGGTATATAATATGAAGAAAGATAAAAATATATTAGTGGAATGTATTCAGGAGAAGGAATTTACGAATGGAATTTAGATGGTAGATTAGAATATGAAATAATGAATTTACTCCAAGAAATAAGAATGACTTCCACAGTCTATAAGGCCCAAAAAGTTACAGATCATGAATCTGCAAAATTAATAGTAACAGAATTTATAAGATCCCTTAGATATTGGTGAGATAATAGTTTAGGAACACCTACTCAAAATATAATACTCAACCATGCAGAGCAAATACAAAAAGAACATAAAGATGAAAATATTACTATTTAAAATAAACAAAATATAGTAGAAGTATTAATATATACAATAGCAATGAATTTTATAAGAAACCCTTAAGAAGAATTACAAAGTTTAAAAATAGTCTAGACTAATCTTAGATGTTCAACTTTAGGAGATTATAGATGGTATAAAGATGTTTTTATTACACACATATTCCAAAAATCTGATTGCAATGCCTCTTTTTAGAAAGAGATGTTTGTTGCAAGATTACATAAATTTTTCTCAGATACAGTACTCAAAAAATTAGCAGAATACTCTGGAGGAAGTTTAATTCCCTAGGATAATATAGTTTATAGTCAACTTTTTGCCTTTATTAAGAAATAATGATTAGATTTATTCCTAGAACAAAAAAAAAAGATAAATAAATATAGTTTTAGTTAAACAATAGGATCATTTTGTGAACAATATAGATATGAAAATATCAGACCACCATCACATAAGAAACATAAGCCTAAAACTATTATATGTATAGAAAGCCTAAAAAACAAAAAGCCCAATTTAATGAACAATATTATAAGAGAAAATATAAAAGGCACAATCCTCAATATAAGCCCAAATACAATAAAAAGAAAGACTCAGTTTGCTGGACTTGTAAAAAACACAGAAAAGCATCCAATAATTGTAAAATGAAAAACAAAATTAATCAAATATTCTAAGATCAAGAAGATCTTAGAACCAAACTTACTCAATTATTAATTAGTGAAGAATCTGATGTTGGTTCTAACTCAGAGGATTTAATTCAAGAAATACAAGAATCTAGTAATTATTCATCAAGTAGTGAGTCATAAAATAATTATTCAGAAGGATTGTGTACTTGCAAAACCATTAATGTAATTACTAAAAATAATTTAAAAAATAATTTTTATTTGATATTATAAAAAAAATAGATGATCCTAATACTAAAAGAGAAAATTTATTAAAATTAAAAGATATAATTATTCAAGAACAAAATACTAGTAATCTATAACCCTTTAGTTTGAATAAAATATTTGAAAAATATCATATTCAAAGTCTTTTTAAACAAGTCACTATTGGAGAATTACAAGAAAAAATCAAAATCATTAAATGACAAATTAAAGAAATTAGTCAAAAATTACAACAACAACAAATACATCAATTACAAATGGATATTGGATTAACCATATTAGAAAACTCAAAAGAAAAGACAAAAAATTCAAGAAACTAAAATTAATAATCAAAATGATACAACTATGATTATATTCAAATTATAGAAAAAATTAATTTTCAAAAATGGTATATTGGAATATCTTTACATATAGAAAATAGTTTTCATTTAGATACAGTTGCATTAGTTAATTTGGGTGCTGATCAAAATTGTATTAGAGAATGATTAATCCCTACACAATATTATGAGAAAACTTATGAAAATTTAAGTGGTGCAAATGGATTTAATCTAAATGTTAAGTATAAATTATCAAGGGCTCAAATTTGTAATCAAAATTATTATTTCAAGAATAGTTTCACATTAGTCAAAAATCTTAGCCAAAACATTATTTTAGGTAAACCTCTTAAATATATCCTTTTAAAGTAGATGAAATAAGAATTCACACTAACATGTTAAACATACCACTTTTAAATTTTTGTTCCCTATCAATAATAGAGAAATATTATTATTCCAACAAAATACTATTAAAAAATAGATAAATTTGATAAAAGAAAAAAAAAGAAAGAAAGTCATATCAAGCTTTTACAAAAAGAAATACAACATAAAAATATAGACAAATAGTTAGAGAATTCTATTATTGGGAAAAGAATTACCTAGTACATTTTGGGATAGAAAAAGACATGTGGTTTACCTACCCTATGAAAAAAACTTTAGTAAGAGACTTATACCAACCAAGGCTAGACCTATTCAAATGAATAATGACTTACTAGAATATTATAAAAAAAAATATTCAAGATTTACTCAACAAAAATCTTATCCGAAAATCCAAATTACTTTGGAGTTGTACTGTCATGCCCTGAACCTGGAGTTCACCTGTGACAATCATTACAGACCCTTATGATACATTCTCTATACTCAGAATATATCAAGAAAGCCTATAAGGTTTTCTTGTCAACCAATAAACCCTAAAAACAGTTTATAAAATAATAGTTCTCATCCATGTGATCATTATCAAAGAATTGATCTCTGTGATCAATTTATCCACAACAAATATCAATTAATAAAAAAACATTATAGAAATTATTTTTCATTCGGGTTGAACAAAACAATAAATATTTATATAAACATTTAGTTTACAAATGCCTTACAATTTTCAAATAAAAATATCTCCAAGTAAATACATATACCTAGTGGACTCAAAGTATATATGTGAGTCAAAAAAGAAAATCTACCCAAAGCGTTGTAGGTTCTCTACCGTTACTACTAGCCCAACGAGTATTAAGGCGTTTAACCTAAAAGTTGTAATGGTGAGGATTGAGTATACAACTATACTCAATAAATAAAGTACATATATATACATACATGCACATACGTTTTCGAATCATGATATTGGGATTCTCATTACCATATACTTAAAAATATATATAAATTTTATTTAATCAAATAAACAAAAAACAATCCATTAGTCTGCATACATTTTTAAATAATCAACCAGGCTGGCCATACTTTCTCTACCACTATCTTGGCCGAGGTAATGTCGAAATCCATCAGTGAACATTTTTATGCATAAAATCATATGCAATAAATACTTGTAAAACCGAAAACTGTTTACCATTCTTTATAAAATCCTTCACTTCATGTAAAAACATGCATATTTATAAAACAATGTCCGTCTCACTTATATTGTCCCAAAGTAGTCACTTGGTGATAAAGTGACTGTCCTCATCATATCCATCAAATTTATGAGATCCTCATCAAGCCACCAGGGTTTTTCACAGGGTCTCTATAATAGCACATACGTGCACGGCACGCAGTGGGCTTGTCATGGCCTTTCCCCTTATATCAGGCTCACTGCGGCTCTTACCTATATGGCCTCTTAATAAGTTCGTCCATGGGTTACCTCCTTATATATATAGTAAATAAACAAGCGCACTAGCCATATACAAATATCTAGCTTTCCCGACCTCATCACAAAAATATATGCATATTTCAAATCAAATCATTTTTAACAATAATTATAAATCAATTCAATAAATCAAGCTTCCTCGAACATTACAGCATGTATATTATACACATTTATCAATAGCAGGCCAAATAAATCAATACATCCCAATATCATTTTATAACACATAAAACATTTTCATTTCAATTTCATTTTAAATCAGAAAGCAGTTTGTTTGACCACACAAGCAATACATATATGTATAACACACATATATATTTACATAATTTATGCATGTATAAATGTACTAACAATAATGGGAGAGTAACCACTCCCATTACTAATTCTCGCACCTACTAGGTCCTTTTCTTGGGTTTTCGGTGCCTAAATAATACATATTGAATATTATTAATATTCAATTCCATTTACACTTCTCAGGTTTTCGATGCCTAAATAATATATTGACTTTTTAACCTAAAAAATGACCTTAATCAGGTAAGCCTTTATAATCACGTTATAGAGCTCGGAAAGAGCTTTCCATTGATATCTTGTACGTCTCCTAACTCTTTTTGGATCCAAAGTTATGACCTTTGGAAGTTTGACACAATTTGGACTCAGGTTAAAGATACAGTCCTTGGGTCGAAAGTATTGTGCTCAGCTCGAATATTGAGCTCAACTCGAGAGCATCTCAGTTTAGATATTAAGCTCAGGTCAAACATTGAGCTCAGGGTCGGACATTGAGCTTGGTTCCTACATTGAACTTGGGTCGGACATTGAGCTCAGATCAGGGGTATTCTGAAATGAAATTAGAATGTTTCAGAGACTCTTTGGTAAGGCAAATGAGTTCGATTTGGCATTATAAATATTCGTTTGAAAGGGTTTTCATGTAGAACAATTTTATTTCTAACTAGAAATGGTTATATTTTTCAAAAAATGAGGATAACCATCAAAAGGTCTAAACTATCCGAATTATTAATTTTCTTCCAAACCAATTTCGACCTTAATCCATTTACATACTAACTCAAACCTTTAAACTTAGTTTCAACAATTCAAGAACAACCATTCAAGAGTGTTACTCTGGTTTTAAATTTAAAATAATATCATAAATTAAAAACTTAACTCATGCATAGTAAAACCCATTTCAAAATCTACACAAAAATAAATTCTAAAACTTTAAGATGGGTAGAATACATACCAAAACTCAAGATAACTCCTTAGATTTGCTTGAATTTTTGGATTTGAAGAATCTCTTCAAATTGACTTTAAACCCTAACCTTCTCTTCGAAACCCAAATTTCCTCTTTACTCCTTTTTGTCTTTTCTAGTTCAAGTTGGTACTAAATAAAAAATGAGAGGACGAGAAATCATTTGGCAACGGTAATTTGAAAGAAAATTGGCCAAATTTGAAGTGATTTGGCCAAGGGTTAAGAGAGAAAAGGAGAAAACAAGTTTATGAGAAAGGAGAAGAATGAGAGCCAAATACACACTATAAAGAATAGCAAATTCTTTTATTTTGATAAGCAAAATTTCGTTGAGAACCCTATATATTTTTAAAAAATTTTAAAAATATCTTAAAACTTTAGAAAACCTTCTTTTTAGTCCCTATATTCGCAAAACATAGTGTACATGTTCAGCTTTTTATGTCAATAAAAATTCTAAAATAAAAAAATGAGTACTCATATTAGTAATTAATTATAAACCTCTTAATGACATATTACAATGGATAAGAGATTCAATTCCTAATAAAAAGAATTTACTCAAAAGATTATATAATTCAATTATATTTTCCAATTTTGATATGAAAAATAGATTTTGACAAATCCAAATAGTTGAAGAAGATAGGTATAAAACTGCTTTTACTATGCCTTTTGGTCATTATGAATGGAACATAATGTCATTTGGTCTTAAAAATGCTCTTTTAGAATGTCAAAACATTATGAATGATATATTAAATCTTTATACAAATTTTTCTATAGTCTATATAGATGATGTTTCGATATTTTCCAATTTCATAGACTAACATTTTAAACATTTACAATGATATTTTCCAAATCCATAGACCAACAATTTAAATATTAGCCAGTAAAATAAAATTATTCAAAACAAAAATCCGATTTTTAGGACATGAAATTTATCAAGGAACAATTACACCAAGTAATAGATTCATAGAATTTGCTAATAAATTTTCTGATGAAATTAAGGATAGAACCCAATTACAAAGACTTTTAGGATCACTTAATTATGTAGCAGAATTCTTTCCAAACCTTAAACAGACTTGTGAACCCTTATTCAAAAGATTACAAAAAAATCCTTCAGCATGGGGTGAGGAACATACTCAAATAATTAGATTAATAAAACAAAATGTTAAAGTTCTTTCTTGTTTAGTTATTCTAAATCCCAATGCGTTTATGATAGTAGAAACAAATGCTTCAAAAATAGGTTACAAGGGAATACTAAAACAAATATTAGAGAAATCTAAGCAAGATGCAATAGTTAGATATCATTTAGGAATTTGGCTCGGTACTCAAAAAAATTACTCAACTATTAAAAAAAAATTATTGATTATTTTATGTATTATGAAATTTCAGGATGACTTATTCAACAAGACATTTTTATTACAAATAGATTATAAATCTACAAAAGAGATTTTACAAAAAGATGTGAAGAATCTTGTGTCAAAATAAATCTTTGCTAGATGGCAATTTATTTTATCTATTTTTTACTTTAAAATCGAGTATATAAAGGGGAAAGATAATGCTCTCCTTGATTATCTAACAAGGAAATTCTTACAAGGAAAGAAAGAGTTGAGTGATCAAACACTTTCAGTTCAACAAAATACAGAAATATTATGGCAGACAAAAAAGTTATGAGTGTTATCAACTATACACTGAATACTCATTCTACCATCAATATTTCAGGATATGGTAATATCCCAGTCTCAAACTCTTATACAGCTTTAGCGGAATTTTCTCCTTTATCCTTTAGTCAAACTATTATAACTAAGTCACCTACTCAAATTGGGTCTTCTACTTAAAAAAAAGATGAGTCATCTACTCAGCAATCTCCTACTTAAAAATCCTCCTATTTAACAAAACCTCAAAGAATTCATTTACAAGTTACCCCCTATTCTAAAACTGTTAACCTGAATGAACTTAAACAATTTACTCAAAGAATTTTCCTTTCTGAATGTCAGTATATTACTAACAATTCAAACATAAATATAAAATTCTACAAACTTATCCTTATTGATAAAAATTCTAGTGAAATTAGTCATCATAAAAATCCAAAAAATTCAAACGACATAGCCTACGCAACCTGTAAAATTAAAAGAATTAAAAATATAAAATACTTTGAAGTTATGTCTTTATGGACATCAATATCCTTTTCAGTTCCTCATATTCCAAATGGTTATAACTTTATAGACTATCAAAAAGCTTGGTTCAATATATTCTATCTACGGACATTTGATCATTCCTGGTTATAATTATTATATTGTTTTAATCTATTTAAAATTTGGAATGAAATTTTTATTTAAATTTTGATTTAATATAAAGCAATGAAAATAAATTGAATAAGGAAAAAAAATTGATCTAGCAAAAATAAATAAACAAGAATTAAAAGAAGCCATTGTGAATAAACTTTAAACTTACTTGATTATTGTTGAAAGCATTGAAATTTACAGAGTTGTGAGTTGTAACTAGGGAAATTCGGGAGTTTGCAATAATATGTTTTCTCTCAAGTTGCCTCCCTTTAACAATCTCTTAGGACTAGAATAAATAGCAATCCTAAACTAACTATTACAATTGAATTATTAAAACAAAATTATTATAAGATAAAGTAAAGATTCTTTTTGGATAATTGTTGGCTAACGTGACACATTTGTCTCCATAAATGAAAAGCTAACTTGTCTTATTGTTGAATAATTGGGATAGCTGACTTAAATAATTGATCTTGATAATTCAAATAGATCTTGGGGTATACTAAAAGCAACTTCTAAATTATCTAATGGTACTTGAATACTGCCTGTGGATGAGTCGCTGTTTAATTGATGGACTATCATTGCCATTATTTCTTTTAACTTGTTTGCCTTTGATTTTCGTTTGCTAGATTCCAATGATGAGTTGGAAACCTTATCTTTTTTTAGTAGAGTAGGTGGAATAGTTAGTGGTAAAGAGCTAGATACCTCTTTTACTGCTTTTTTAAGAACTTTTCCATCTTTGAGCCATTGTTGGATAACTTGAGTAGAACATCTGGTAAGATCAAATTTGTCCCACCATTTGATTTTGAATTCCCTTAAAAAGGACAAATATAAATTGGAAAAATATTTGTCAATAGTAAAATTCCAAGATAAGATCCATGGTAGGCTGAAATCTATGTGGAAATATATTTGAGGAATAATGGGTTCATTTAGTACACCTACATATTTTGAATAATAGAGAAATGATAACTGGGATATTTATTTTAGGTAAAATTTTGTATTTATTGAAGTAAGTTCAAAATAATACCACCATTCAACAAACCAAGATGGTAAATTCTTTGAGCATTAAGTATTGAATAAGATAAACCATGAATGATCAAATGTTCTTAGATAGAACATATTGAACCAAACTTTTTGATAGTCTATAAAGTTATAACCATTTGGAATATGAAGAACTGAAAAGAATATTGATGTCCATAAGGACATAACTCCAAAGTTTTTTATATTTCTAATTCTTTTAATTTTACAGGTTGAGTAGAATATGTCGTCTGAAGTTTTTGGATTTTTATAATGAGCGATTTCAACAAAATTTGAATCAATAAGGATAAGTTTATAGAATTTTCTATTTTTGTTTAAATTGTTTAAGTTCATTAATGTTAACAGGTTTGGAATATGGGGTAATTTGTAAATGAATTCTTTGAAGTTCTGTTCAATAGGAAGATTTTTTGGTAAGAGATTACTAAGTAGATGACTTAGCTTTTTTTTTTGTAGATAACCCAGTTTGAGTAGGTGACTGAGTTCTAACAGCTTCACTAAAGGATATAGAAGAAAATTCTGCTAAAGCTATATAAGAGTTTGATACTGAAATATTACCATATTCTGGAATATTAATGGAAGAATGAGTATTCATTACATAGTCGATAGCTCTCATAACTTTTTTGTCTACCATAATATTTCTGTATTTTATTGAACTAAAAGTGTTTGATCACTCAACTCTTTCTTTTCTTGTAAGAATTCCCTTATAAGATAATCAATGAGTGCATTATCTTTCCCCTTTATATACTCGATTTTGAAGTTAAAAATAGACAAAATAGCTTGCCATCTAACAAAAATTTGTTTTGACACAAGATTCTTAATATCTTTTTGTAAAATCTCTTTTGCAAATTTACAATCTATTCGTAATAAAATATCTTGTTGAATAAGTCATCCTAAAATTTCATAATACATAAAACAATCAATAAATTTCTTTTTTAATAGTTGAGTAATTTTTTTGAGCATCGAGCCAAATTCCTAAATGATATCTATCTATTGCATCTTGTTTAGATTTCTCTAATATTTGTTTTAGTATTCTCCGATAACCTATTTCTAAAGCATCTGTTTCTATTATCATAAACGTGTTAGAATTTGGAATAACTAAATAAGGAAGAACTTTAATTTTTTATTTTATTAATCTAATTACTTGAGTCTGTTCCTCATCCCATGCTGGAGGATTTTTTTGTAATCTTTTGAATAAGGGTTCACAAGTTTGTCTAAGGTTTGGAAGGAATTCTGCTACATAATTAAGTGATATAAAAAATCCTTGTAATTGGGTTCTATCCTTAATTTCATCAAGAAATTCACTAGCAAATTTTATAGATATAATAATTGGTGTAATTGTTTCTTGATAAATTTCATATCCTAAAAATCGAATTTTTGTTTTGAATATTCATTTTAGGGGCTGATATAACTAAACTATTTTTTTTTAACTATGTGGAAGAAGGTTTGTAAATGTTTAAAGTGTTGGTCTATGCAGTTGGAAAATATCAAAACATCATCTATATAGACTATAAAAAATTTTGTATAAATATCATTCATAATGTTTTGAAATTCTGAAGGAGCATTTTTAAGACCAAATGGCATTACATTCCATTCATAATGAATTTTTATTATTGATAGGGGACAAAAATTTAAAGGTAAGTGGTTTGTTTAGCACGTTAGTGTGAATTTCTATGTCATCTACTTTAAAATGATATATTTAAGAAAATGTGTACCTAAAATAATGTTTTGGCTAAGATTTTTGACTAATATGAAACTATTTTTAAAACAATAATTTTGATTACAAATTTGAACTTTTGATAATTTATACTTAACATTTAGATTAGATCCACTTGCACCACATAATTTTTCATAAGTTTTCGCATAATATTGTGTAGGGATTAATCATTCTATAATACAATTTTGATCAACACCCAAGTCAACTAATGCAATTGTACCTAAATGAAACTATTTTCTATATGTAAAGATATTCTGATATACCATTTTTGAAAATTAATTCTTTCTATAATTTCAATATAATCATTAGTTGTATCATTTGACTATTAATTTCATTTTCTTGAATTTTTGTCTTTTCTTTTGAGTTTTCTAATATGTTTAATCTAACATCCGTTTGTAATTGTTGTATTTGTTGTTGTTGTTGTAATTTCTAACTAATTTCTTTAATTTGTCCTTTAATGATTTTGATTTCTTATTGTAATTCTATTATAGTGACTTGTTTAAAAAGAATTTGAGTATGTTATTTTTCAAATATTTTATTCAAACTAAACTAAAGGGTTTTGGATTACTAATATGTTATTATTGAGTAATTATATCTTTGAATTTTAATAAATATTCTCTTTTACTATCAGAATCATCTATTTTTTTTATAATATCTAATAAAAATTATTTTTTCAATTTATTTTTAGTAATTACATTAATGGTTTTACAGGCACAATATCGTTCTGAATAGTTATTTTCTGACTCACTGCTAGATGAATAATTACTAGATTCTTGTATTTCTTGAATTAAATCCTCTGAGTTAGAACCAACATCAGATTCTTCCCTAACTAATAATTAAGTTTGGTTCTAAAATCTTCTTAGTCTTGTAATATTTGATTAATTTTGTTTTTCATTTAACAATTATTGGATGTGTGTCCATGTTTTTTACAAGTCAACCAAACTAAGTTTTTCTTTTTATTGAATTTGGACTTTATATTGAGGATTGGGCCTTTTATATTTTATTTTATAATATTGTTTATTAAATTGGGCTTTCTACTTTCCAGGCTTCCTATAATATGTAATAGTTTTGGGCTTATGTTTCCTATGTGATGGTAGTCCACAAAATGATCATACTTGTTTGACTAAAACTATATTCTTCAGTCTTTTTCTTTTCTTTTTGTTTTTAGCATAAAGCTAACTCTTATTTCTTAATAAAGGCAAAAAGTTGACTATAAGCTATATTATCCTAGGGAATTGAACTTCTTCCGGAGTATTCTGCTAATTTTTTTAGTACTCTAGTTGAGAAAAATTTAGGTAATCCTACAATAAATCTCTCTTTTTAAAAAAAAGGCATTGCGATCAGATCTTTGAAATATGTGTAATAAAAACATCTTTATACCTTCTAAAATCTTCTAAAGTTTGACATTAAAGATTAGTCAATAGTATTTTTGAACTTTGTAATTCTTCTTGAAGGTTTCCTATAAAATTCATTACAATTGTATATATTAATACTTCTACTACATTTTGTTTATTTTGAATAGTAATATTTTGATCTTCATCTTTTTTTTTTCTATTTGCTCTGTATAGTTGAGTATTATATTTTGAGTAAGTGTTTCTAAAATATTATCCCACCAATATCTAAAGGATCTTGTAAATCCTACTACTATTAATTTTGCAGGTTCATGGCCTATAACTTTTTGGACCTTATAGGTTGTGGAAGCCATTCCTATTTCTTGGAGTAAATTTATTATTTCATATTCTAATCTACCATCTAAATCCCATTCGTAAACTCCTTCTCCTGAATACTTTCCATTAATATATTTGTTGAAAATTATGTAATTGTAATATTTTTATTATTATTTAATTTATTTTCTATTTAACTAACTTGTTTAGATATAGTATGTAAAATTTAACTTTGCTAATTATTTTGTTCATAAACTTTTTTAATATCACTTAAATTGACCGATTCTATATTAGATCTATTTTCTCCTACTTTAAAAGTTGAAGCTATTATGTCACTTTCTATAGTTTTAATTGTAATTTTTTTTCTAGTGGGAGATGTACTGATTGAATAATTTCACGCTTTGTAGTATCCTATTTCTTAAGTTAAGAAGTTTGTGAATTTGTAAACTCTGCTTTGTGAATATAAGGACTAAAAAGGAAGGTTTCTTAAATTTCTAAATTTTTTTCAAAATTTTTTAAAGAATAGGGGGTTGGAGTAAAATTTTACGTATCAAAATAAAAAGAATTGCATTCTTTCCAGTGTCACTTGGCTCCACAGTTTTCTCTTGCATAGAATATCATTTTAACCATTTCTCTCTCAACCCTTAGCCAAATCATTTCAAATTTAGACTGATTGTCTTTCAAATTTCCCTTTGCCAAATGATTTATCATCATCTCCAATTTGATTTAGTACCAATTTTGGACTAGAGAAGGTAAAGAGGAGCAAAGAAGAAAGCTAAGGTTAAAGTCAATTTGAGGGATAGGCAAAGAGGAGCAAAAAAGAAAGTTAAGGTTGAAGTCAATTTGGGGGATTCTTCAAGTCCAAGAATTTCAAGCACATCAAAGGATTTTTCTTAAATTTTGATAAGTATTACACCCATCTTTAAGTTTAAAGTTAATTTAGATGTAAATTTTGAAATGGATTTTTATTGTGCATGAGTTAAAATTTTGATTTGTGACATTGTGTTAAATTAAGCATTAGAACATGAATAAATTCCTTGAATGGTTATGTTTGAAGTGCTAAAACTAGGTTTGAGTTAATACATAAATGGATTAAGTCCATAATTGGTTTGGATAAGAAAGGAAATAATTCGGACAGATTGGATCTTCTGATGGTTATCTTCAGTTTCTGGAAAATAAAGATATTTTTAAGAAAATCTTATTAGAGACAAAATTTTTCTACACAGAAACCCTTTCGAATGAGTACTTATTAGACTAAATCCGAGCTCATTTACCTTACCAAAGAGCCCTTGAAACATTTCAATTTCATTTCAAAATAACCCTGATCCGAGCTCAATGGCCGACCCATACTCAATGTCTGACCTGAGCTCAATGTCCGACCTCAAGCTCAATATCCGACCCCAAGCTCAATCTCTGAGTAGAGCACAATGCTTTCGAGGCCGAGATTAATACCCAAGCTGAGCACCATGTTCTCGAGGCCGAGCTCAATACCTGAGTTGAACACAATACTCTTGAACTGAGCTGAATTGTGTGTCAAACTTCTAGAGATCATAACTTTGGATCTAGAGAGAGTTAGGGGACGTAAAAGGTATTAATGAAAAGCTCTTTCCAAACTTTATAATTTGATATCCTGTATCAAGCACAATGGTGTTAAACCAAGGTGTCGAGGTTCCGAGCCTAACTGATTGTCCCCATTCCGAGACCAATGCTCTTGAGCCCAGCTAAAATAAGTGTCAAACTTCTAGAGGTCATAATTTTGGATCCAAAGAGAGTTAGGGGATGTACAAGGTAATAATGGAAAACTCTTTCTGAGCTCTATAATTTGATATCCTATACAAGCATAATGGTGCCAAACTGAGGTATCGAGATGCCAAGCCGAATGATTATCCCCAATCCGAGACCAATGTTTCTGACCTGAGCTAAAATGAGTGTCAAATTTCTAAAGGTCATGACTTTGGATCTAGAAAAAGTTAGGAGGCATACAACATATCAGTGGAAAAATCTTTCTGAGCTCTATAATTTGATGTTCTATACCTAACACATGGTGCCAAACTGAGGTGCCGAGGTGCCAAGCTGTACCGGTTGTCCCCATTATCAGACCAATGCACTTGACTTGAGCTAAAATGAGTGTCAAACTTTTAGAGGTCATAACTTTAGATGCAGAGAGAGTTAAAGGATATACAAGGTATCAATGGAAAGCTATTTCTGAGCTCTATAATTTAATTTCCTGTACTGAGCACAATGGTGCTGAATCAAGCTGATTGTCCCCAATCCAAGACCAATGCTCCTAAATTGAGTAGAATTGAGTGTCAAATTCTAGAGGTCATAACTTTAGATCCAAAAGGAGTTAGGGGACGTACAAGGTATCAATGGAAATCTCTTTCCCAGATCTATAACTAAATGTCCTATACAAAGCACAATGGTGCCGAACCTAGCTGATTGTTCCTGATCCGTACAGAATGCTCTATAATCGTGTAGAATTGAGTGTCAAAATTTAAAAGGTCATAACTTTGGATTCATAAGGAGTTAGGAGACGGACAAGGTATCAATGGAAATCTCTTTCCGAGCTTTATAATATGATATTTTATGCTAAGCACAATGGTGCCAAGCCAAGCTGATTGTTCCCAATCCGAGACCAATGCTCTTGAACCAAGCAAAATAAAGTGTCAAACTTTAAAAGATCATAACTTTGGATACAGAAAGAGTTAAAAGACATATAAGATATCAACGGAAAGCTCTTTCTGAGTTTTATAAATGTATAATAAGGCTAACCTGATTAAGGTCATTCTTAAAGTTAAAAGTCAAAACAATTCATAGGTATATGTATATAACTAATACCTATCATGCATACATGCATCAAGTTAAGGGTTTATACAAGTGAATAGAATTGAATATTGATAGTATTCAACATGTGTTAATTAGGCACTAAGAACCTAGGAGAATGACCTAATAGGCGCGAGAATCAGTAATGGAAGTGGTTACCCTCCTATTATTATGAGTAAATTTATGCATACATAAATATTGTATTAATATATGTGTGTTATACATATATGTATTATTTGTGTGTTAATCAAGCGGTTTAATTATTAAAAGGAATTTGAAATAAAATTGTTTTGTGTGAAGTACATAATATTATGTTGATTTGATTACTTGGTCTGCTTTGAATGTTATGTTATATACATGTTGAAACGGTCAGGGAGACTAGGATTTGATTATATGTTTTAAAATCATTTATTGTAAATAATTTTGTTTTAATACATGTATAATTGTGATTTGGCCAGTAAGGTTTGATATTGATTTATGGCCAGTGGGCTTGATGTATGGCCAGTAGGCCTGTTATTTGATTGTATATACAGAGAGGTAGCCTATGAACGAACCTATTGAGAGGCCGCATAAATGAGTGAAGTAGCAGTGGGGCTGGTATAAGGGAGAATGCCCATGGTAAGCCTATTGTGTGCCGAACGTACAGATGTGTGGTTATATAGATACTTATGGAAAGTCTTAGCGGCTTGATAGGGTTATTTTGGATTTGAAAGATATAACGAGGACAATCGCTCGTGTCACCAAATGACTACTCGAAGCTAACATTAGTGAGACAGGCGATGTTTTATAATTCATGTTTTACCTTAATAAAGTGATTTTGTAAAACATGAGATATGATTTATTATTTTATAAAGAATGCATTGCATATGATTTTATGCATGAAAGACTCGCTGATGGTTTCGATGTTACCTCAGCCAAGGTAGCAATCAAAGAAGTATGGCTAGCTCGGTATGAATATTTGAAACTGTTTGCAAACTAATGAATTACTTTCTCATGACTTGATTTTGTGAAAATATGTATATGTATTTGAGAGCATGATGTAAATGAAGTCCCAATATTATAATTTAGAAATGCATGTATATATATATGTATATATGTATGTACTTTATTTACTCACTAAGTATAGTTGTATACTCATTCCTCACCATTACAGC
>JAXCLQ010040827.1:0-22029 GCA_035584115.1 Cedrela odorata | reverse complement strand
AATCATTCATCACATATATTTCATCATTAAGCTCAACTAATTATTTGAAAAATATAACTATCCATTCACATGTCATATGCCAATTCCCAATTTTTAAATTCGTAATATTTTACCTAACCTTGATATCACCAAAAACCGCCTCAATAACCATAATAATCATAAAATTTAATAGATCATAACCAAAGCTAAGTTAGAAAACTTAGTTATGATTCCAACATATGTAATTTAAATCTTTATTCAACAATCCTCGGAGAAACAGTTATCCACTCCTCTATATGCCTCAAGGATCCATCATAGGTTACATACTATATCCATACAAATATTACGTGTATATAAAATATATCATACACATATACCTACTTTGCTGAGTTTGTGTGAAATAATTGGAAGTGCTTAGTACCTGTTTCATAGTCATCTTAAAGAGATATTAACGTGTTTAAATTATAGAGATGACCTTTAGAGCATTGATCTTTATTTATACATGTTGTTTATAAAATCAAAAATCACAACTAGTCTGACTTTCGTTGAGATTTAAGCTCAATTTCCACAATAAATAAAACCAACGCTTTTATCATTTCTAAAGAGGTTTCTTAATGCCAAGAAATGTAAGTTTGGAATCATGTAAGATAGTATTAGTCCACCATTCCTTTATCTATAGAGGTTGTGAGAGCCAAAATGACTCTAGTTAAGGCTACAATTGCCTCAACCAATTTCGGGTCAACAATTGGGGTATTGTTGGAGGTACAACAACATATGGTAAACCAACAACTGATGCTTGAGCTTTAGCTTGCTCTCTAATAAGTTCATCCCTATGTCTATCCTTATCTTGGGGATTGATCCTACGCCTTCCTCTTCGACGTGGTGGTATCGGGAATCTGATTTCTGCACAAGAACATTCCTATAATACTATAACAATTAAATCCTAAGTCTATAAAACCTATAACCTAAGCTTTGATACCAAATTGAAACACTCCAATTGGAATTTAACCTAAATTCTGGTAGAGTATCCTTTATATATTCATCTATTTCACCCTGTAAATAATCCTCAAATATGCAACCCATGATCTCTCTCTCTCTCACACACACACACACATATATATATAACCACATCTATCAATATATGAGATTTAGGTATCTTTCTCATGATTCATAATTACTATTTATATATATGTTTATATATATACTTATACAAATCCAAAAGCCACAATAAGATAACAACTACATCAACAAAATAAAATTTAAATTCCTAAACTGTGCAGAATGGATGCCCACCACGTCAAGTATGTTCAACATTTGAAGTTGAGGAAGGCGGTAACTTTTCGCTCTATCAATTACCTGAGAGGGAAAATTTTTTTTAAAAGAATGAAATTATGCATCTCAGTAAGTAGACATGTAAAATATTTTACTGAGATCATGAGATATTATAGCATGATCCTTTTAATAGTCAAAAGCAATGAAGGTAAATTTTATACAAATCTTAAAAAGGTTGAACTCAATAATTGATATGCACAAATACTATGTAGATAAATATTTTATCATAAATAAAATCATTAGTTGTAGAATAATGTAGAACAATTTCATAATAAACAATCCATGTGTCAAGTTTTAGGCTCCCCTTACTATTGTGTATAATTTCTATCCATAAATTAACTGTAGAAATCTATAGAAATATGGCTTACTAGTAGCTAGCTCCAAAGGCCAATAACACCATAAACACATCTCAAAGGCATATGTGTAATATGATGCGCTCCGAAAGAGCTAATACACAAGATCAAGACTATAGAGGTGGCTCTCGCCACGAGGGCGTAGCACATAGCCCTCAAAATCCAAATAACAGAATAAGGAACTTTAGAGGTGGCTTCCATCACAAAGGTGTAGCACGTAGCTCTCATATTTCAATCACGAACATACTATTATACACTAAGTTTGGTGGAGCTAAAATCATATATTTCCATAAATAAAAATCTCATTCATAAACATATCTTTGTAAACCATATTTGCTAATTATATTGTCAAATCATAAGAATTATGAACAAATCATATACTTGCTCAAAATAGAATTGAGAAAATTTTCATACCTGAAAATTGTAAATCATGTTCATATTCGTAAAATGTTTTTGTCTTATAAATCAATACGTACATGTAAAGAATTAATTCAAGGTTCATAAACATAATTAATTAAAATATGTCACATAAATTGTCTACTCACAGAGATCATCGAATTTTATGTTTCGTGATCCACGTCGTTCAGTTCTTCTCACACACCAAGTATATTTACATAATCTCTCTCTCTCTCTCTCTCTATATATATATATATTAGACAATAATCATTTCACATCATAAAATACATGCTCAAATGACATAGAATGCTCAAATCTCTTCCATATTCCCATTTCATTTTTCTTCCACAATTCATCCTTTTCTTCTTTCTTTTTTTCTTCTATTACTCAATTCTCTTCCATATTCCCATTTCATTTTTCTTCCACAATTCATCCTTTTCTTCTTTCTTTTTTTCTTCTATTACTCAATTCTCTTCTATTGCTTTTCATATATGTTCAAACATCATCAAATGTCAGTAAATATCCACATATTCATACACCATAATAATTCATAAAAAAAAAAAATCAATCATCCATTTCTAACAATTCCTTGAAATATTAAAGTCTAGTTTGAATTCCATATTAACATCCTAATTTTGAAAATTCACAACTTTATTTTGATAAATTGAATAAATTCCATAGATAAGTCTAATTTAGGAAAAAATAGCTCATATAAACATCAAGAACAAAATGGTGAAGATTAATTCAAATTTGTGAGCCTACACTGTAACAGGGTTTCTTATATATTATCCAACTTTACAAATTCATATCTATTTTTCTACTCATCTGATTGGGATAATTCAACAACCAAAATTTTTGTTTGGATGTCTATTTTCTATGAAAAATATCAAAAAAAATACAAACACATCAATATCAAACCCATAATTACAAAAAATAGACCCTTATTCAGCAAGCTTAATTCCCATGTTTTTACATTTATTTTTCTTCCCTTATTCATGCTTCCAAATCCTATTTTAATCTTAACAAATTAAACACAAATCAACACAAAATAATTATAGATAAATGGTATTTTAGATTTCTTATGCTCAACAACTAAATTCCTTAACAAAATCATAAAACTAGTTAAGGAAATTAAAAGAACTCACCTTATTTATCAAAGAAGTTTGAAACCTTAAAATAAAATTTTGATTTTAATGGAAGAGGGCCAAATTTTGAATAAAGGAAGAGAGTTACGGGTGAGAAGAAATAAGAAATGAAGAAATGAGGGTGTTTTTAGTTTTTATAAAGATATTTGATTGGTTATTATCATTTTAATCCTTCAACTTCTCAAAATATTTCAATCAAGTCCTTAAATTTTTAATTTAATCAATTTAGTCCATTTTTTCATAATATTTCCATTCTAAACACGTCATATAAAAGTCCAAATTTATACTTAATATATTTTTTTTACTAATTTACCCTTTATAAATCTCTAAATTTTCAGTTTTTTACAGCTGTAAAAATCGCAGATGTTACAAGCTTTTCTACAGAACTGACAAAGGCATTTATTCTTCAGTTTGGTAATAAATTTGCCTTTAAAGATCTTCACAACCTTGGTTATTTTTTTGGCATTGAAGTTCTTCATACAATTGATGGTGTTCATTTGTCCCAAACCAAGTACATTAAAGAACTTTTGTCAAGAATTAATATAACAAGTTGTAAAGGGTGTGATACTCCTATTGCTTCATATTTGAAACTCACTAAGGATGATGGTGAACCATTTGAAGGTGTTTCTTTCTACAGAAGCATAATTGGTGGGCTGCAATATGTTACTCTTACCATACTATATATATATATATATATATTCTATTAACAATTTAAGTTATTTCTTAGCTTCATCAGCTATAAACATTGCTAGGAATGTAAAAGGCTCTTAAGGTACTTGCAGGCTACTTGTTCCTACAGTTTTCAATTTATATCATGTGGTGTTCTTATCAATGAGGCATTTTCTGATGCGAACTGGACATGTAACTTGAATGACAAAAAATTTGTTTGCGGTTATGCTGTATACTTTAGAGGTAACCTTGTTCCCTAGTCATCTAAGAAACAATAAGTTATTTCTAGATCCAGTGCTGAATTTGAATATAGGCCATTAACAACTACTTCTTAAATTTCTTGGTTAGTTTCTCTTCTTCATGAGCTTAATATGCATACTGATGTTCCTGTTATATGGTGTGACAATCAAAGTGTCACAGCATTAGCTAAAAACCCAGTTTTCCATCCTAGAACTAAGCATATTGAATTGGATATTCATTATCTTTATAACAAGGTTCTTAATGGGAAATTGAAGATTAGATATGTCCATAGTACTTATCAGGTTGCTAATATTTTAACTAAACCCTTGATTGTATCTTAGTTTCAATATTTTTGAAATAAGCTTCAAGTTTTGTCTAGAACTTAAGCTTAAAGGGGGATGAGATGATATATGGATGAATTGCAATTTTAATCACTACAACAAATTTGTCAATCAGTAACGAATATATGTGTGACATATTTTCTTGTCGTCACAAATAAAAGACATAACATGACAAAATTATTAATTCGTCACTCATTTTCATAGTTTGAGTATTTTATGTGACGATATTCTATTTGGTCACATAATAGCGTCACAAAAAATTTGGTACCAACATTTCCCATCAAAATTAGATGGAAGAAAATATTTTTTTGTGACGGTTTAAGTATTAGGTAACGATTATATTATGTCATCAATTTAAAATGCATTCTGTGACGAACTATAGAATGTCTTACTTTTTATATCGTTAAATATGATGTCATTAATGTTAATGTATACAAATAATGACAAATTTGATTTTGTCATATATCTTTTAACATAATTGGTGACATGAACCACTGTCACTAAAATATAAGTATTAATGACATTATATTGATCGTCACAAATAGTATACCAATGTATGACAATATTAAGTAATGTCATAATTTATTAATTAATTTAATGACATTACTCATCCGTTACTGATTTAATCAAATTGATATAGAATTATTGGTGACAATAGTTAGTTGTCACCTATATATACCATTATTGATGACGTCTATCATCGTCACCAAAATATATGTATTAATGGTATTTTATTTATCATCACAAATAATATGCTAATGTATGACAATATTAAGTAATATCATAATAATTAATTAATATAATAAAATTAATCATTCGTCACTAATTAAATCAAATTGATATATAATTATAGTGGACGATATTTAATTGTCACCTATGTATAACATTATTAGTGACGTACATCATCGTCATAAGAATATAAGTATTAATGGTATTATATTTATCACCACAAATAGTATGAAAATGTATGACATAATTGGCGACGATATATAATTGTCACCTATGGATATATAATTGGTGACGCTAAATAATGTCACTAAATTAAAAAAATAATATATATTTTAAATTAAATATGTAATAATTTATTTTTCATATATAATGTAGCTATTGAATTATTTATTTTAATCTATTATTGTCTTTTGATTTTTTTGTGATTATTGGATTGATAAAGTTGGTTAATACGTTATATATGTGTGTGTATATATATATATATATATATATATATATTTCTTTTTATATACAAACTTTTGTAAAAGGTTCTGTTACAAGTTAATAATATGTACCTTCTCTCTTCCTAGTATAAATTCTCTGCATCTTACTCATTCCATGAGCTAGATGCTTCTACATTATTAATAGTGCTAAGAAAAGAGAATAAATAAATTGAAATTCTACTTACGAATGAAAACTACAATCATCATTTTGTTTGAGCTAGTATATATATATATATATATATATATAAAGTTATACCAATTTGACCAAGACACCTCTCTTCAAAAGCTGGTAATCTATAAATTATCATAGTTTTGCTTATATATACAACAAAAAAAATTGCAAACAGTATACTAACTCTAGAAAATTTTATTCACATATAAAATTTTCAAAGTCCACTCAATACAGTATTTATATAGGAAAAATAAAAGGAAAAAGGCATAACAAATTGTAATGGTACAAAAATAAAAGGAAAAAAACATAACAATAATAAGATTCAAACACTAGTAAAACTTAGGATCTATATCACTATCATAATCATCACTGCTACATTGAAATTCCTCCTTGTCGATATCTTCAAAAGCTTCTTGACTCTCTTAATCAAAGTTTTTCATGGAAGCATCATTGGTTAATTTTTTACTTCGTTCAATAGAATTAGAATAAATGACCTGTGGAGCAACGTCATCTCGATGGAGTGGTTCTTCTGCAAAATCATCAACATAAATAGACCTGCCACTTTCATCAACTTCAATTTCTTGATTTATGTTATCTGCTACATCAAACATTAAATAGTTAGCCTATGATTGAATTTTTGCACTACTCTTCAATCTTTTCCTAACTTGATGTCATCTAAGTAAAAAACTTGCTTAGCTTGAGTTGCTAATATGAAAGGGTCATTCTCATACCAACGTTTGTTAACATTGATGCTAAGTTACCATCTACATGAATTTTTCTCCTTTTACTATCAAGATCAAACCACTCACACTTAAACATAGCTACTTGATAATCTTTTATATAATCTAATTTAATAATATCTATTAAGACACCATAAAAGTCAAGTTGTTCCTCTTCATGACTTCCTTCAACTATAACACCACTATTTTGACTTCTCAAATGAAAGCCCTATTCTTTTGCATGGAACCTAACCCCATGAACAATGCACCTTGTGTACTTTCTAACACGTCTATTAAGACCACAAGCTAATGAAACTAACTCATCTGACACTTCTTGTGGACCTTGATTTCGTAATGATGTAACCTACTATTTAAAAAAAATATCAATATTAATAAAATTATTTGTCAACATTTTCTTTTGAAATTAATTTCAAAACTATACTTACATGTATTTTAAACCACAGGGGAAATTGTTCTTTATGCCTTTCTTCAATAGATAATGTATTTTGCAGCTCAAGCTCCATTTTATGTTTTCTACAATTAAAGGTCAAAATATTTATACTATTTATTTGTGCATTGAATAATTCAAATATGATTAAGCAAAAGACTTACGTAAAAAATGGGTTAACAAATTCACAATTTTTCAATATATACTAGTGAATCATCTGAAACTCTTCCTCTGATAAGATCTCATAATTTGATGCTCTAAAAGGGCAAATACCTTTTGAAAAAGTATTTAATTCTTGACCAATCATTTTCTTGCCTCCATTATAGTTTCTCTCTTCTCGATTAAATTTATTCTCAATCCCATAAAGATACATAGAATAAAATGTTAAGCATTCATTAGCAATATATGATTATGTAATGCAACCCTCTGGACGAGCTTTATTTTGCACGTATGCCTTAAGTTTTACTAAGAACTTAACAATGTACAAAATAACTTAATTAGACTTTTTTTTTTAATTTTGTAAAAATTTAAAAAAATTAGTTTAGCACTAAAAATATAACCTTTCAATAGGATACATCCATCAGTAATACACAGGTCCTCCAAGCAGGGCCTTACGTAGCAAGTGTATAGCTAAGTGTACCATCACATCAAAAAATGTTTGAGGGAATATTTTCTCAAGTATACACAAAATAATGACAATATTAACTTTTAAATCCTCCAAATCCTTTCTCTTCAATGTCGTACAACATAATCGCTTGAAGTAATTACATAACTCATCCAATGCTTGAAGACATCTTTTGGGACAAACTTTTGAATGGTAGCCAGAAGTAGTCTCTGTAAAATAATAAAGCAATCATAACTCTTCAATCCCGAAACCTTACCATTACTAGAATTCGCACATTGTGAGATATTCGAAGCATATCCCTTTGGAAACTTCCCTGATTTCAAAAAATCACAAAATTCCTTCCTTTCATCCTTTGATAAGGTATAAGATGCATGAGGCATCAAGTAAGAACCATCTGATAATTTTTGCAAGTACAATTATTTCTTTTTATTGATATCATTTAAATTTAATCTCGTAGTTATTGTATCCCTTGTCTTCCCTTCAATGTTTAACAATGTGCCTAAAACATTATCATAAATATTTTTTCCAATTTGCATGACATTAAGATTGTGTCGTAACTTTAATGTTTCCCAATAAGGCAACTAGAAAAAAATGCTCTTTTTAGTCCAATTCAACTCTATAAGGGTTCATTTTCTCTTTCTATTATTCAAATGCTTTCCAAATTTGATGCCTTTTAAAGCCTTTAATTGATGTAACAGGTTAATCCTAGATAGCTCCGTAGGTATTGGCCTATTTTTTGGCTTACCATTAAACAATCTGCTTCTTCTCCAAACATGGTCTTGAGGTAGAAAATGAGGTGATACATATAACAGATCTTATTTCTTAACTTTTGATGTGGAGTTTTATCATTACACACAAGACATGCCAAATATCTTTTTGTACTCCAGCCAGTCAAGTCCCCATATGTTGGAAAGTCATTTATAGTCCATAAAATTGCAGCATGCATTTGAAAATATCCCTTTTTGGAAGCATCATAAGTCTACACCCCATTTTCCTACAAATTATGCAACTTATCTATCAATGGTCTCAAATAGACATCAATATCTTTTCCTATAAAGTTTTTTTTTTCTATGAATACGTAAGAACATCATCATAAATGGCTCTTTCATACATTTTTAAGGTGGAAGGTTATATGGCATAACCACAATAGGCCACATGCTGTAGGTAGTGCTCATGATCCCAAAAGAATTGAACCCATCAGTTGCTAATCCAAGCCTCACATTGCGTGGATCATGAGCATACCATTCATTCTCCTTATCAAATGCTTTCCAAGCATCTCCATCAGCCGGGTGCCTTAGCATATCATCCTCAATACATTTTTCTTCATGCCATTGCATATCCTCAACAATTTTTTTAAACATAAACAATCTTTGTAGTCTTGACTTTAACGGAAAATAACGCAAGACTTTCCAAGGAATTATTTTGCCCTCGTACTTCCATCTTGACGTGTAACATACATGACAACTTTTTATATTTTTGAACTCTCCCAAAAACAAAGCGCAATCAAATTTACATGCATGAATCAACATATAATTAAGACCTAAGTCTCTTAAAATTCTTGTTGCCTTATAATAAAATGCAGGAATTGTACTAGTGGGGAAAGCCTCTTTTAATATCCCTAGTATCATATCTATTACCTTGTTATTCATTTGGTTATACACCTTTGCATGAAACAATTTCACAATAAATGAAAATGTAGACATATTTGTGTATTCAGGTAATAAAGCACATAGTGCATGATTCAATAGTTTGCTAAATTTTTTAGTTTCTTCCTCACTCGAAAAAGAACTAAAATTAACACCATGCTCTATTTCGTCTTCATCCAATCTAGGAAATATATCTTGTAATACATCATTAATTCCATCATCCACTAGCCTTTCATTATCGAAATGAAAATTACTAGTATTACCACTATGTTGATTCTCCAAATTTAAAAGCGTAAAGTTAGAGTGCTCACTATGATAAATCTACTCAATATAACTATCTGACATACCATTCATAAGCAAATGACCTTCTACTTCATCTTGACATCTAATAAACATATTCAAATAATCTCGACAAGGACATTGGATTTTAGATTGTTCTTCCATATTGTCACGTACAAATTTCATAAAAGACGACACTCCTACAACATGCTTGTCAGAATATTTACACTCTCTCATCCAACTTTTATCCATCAATTTGTACCTAAAAAATGAAACGAAATTATTTAAATTAAAGTATAGAGATAATAAATAACATAATGCAATTATGTTAAAATCTTAAAGTGTAAGCCACATGCTAATAAGAGCATCCATGCAAATGGATAATTGTTTCAGATCAATCAAAAAATCCTTACTTGTTGCTAATCATTTTAATCAAAAATTTAATATTGTGATATATACGTTTCAAAGGTTTTCTGTTAAGGCAATTGAGTACTTGGAAATTATCAAATTCTAAACTTGGGCAAATCCAGAAAGCATACAACTATGTACCATACTTCTTCACCCTAATAAACGATAAAAAAAATAATATACTTCTCCAATCCTTACCGACTTGATGAAAATGCTACAGATCACAATCAATTATTACATATAACAAAAAAAATTATGAAAATTGCATCAAAATTCGTCCTCTGATTTAAAATCACGAAAATAAATTAAAAATAAGATGAAAGAAAATCCATCTAATAGAAAAATTTTCTGTCAAAATGCTAAACTAGTTCCTCTATAACTGAAGGAGTTCTGTTAAGAGTATAAAAGAGGAAAACCATGATAAATAAATAAGGAAATGAAATTCTCATAAATATAAGAAGATATTAAACCGACCTTAATTGCGAAAATTCTAAAATGAAATTTGAGAGTGAAAATGAGAACACGAGGCTGATTTGAGATTTCTCTTGTCTGGCTTGAGTCTTAATTAACTAATGCCTTTTGAGAGTAAGAAAGGAAGCCTTCTTTGGTCTATAGCACACGAGGCGCACTGGCTGAACTGGGTCAAGTCGATATTAGCTGTTTTATGACTGTACAATTTTAGAGGAAGAATTTAGATAAAGAAGATGTGCCGTTTGGATGGCATGGGTGTATGGATGGAGACAGAGAGGATGAGCAACGATGGCAAGGGATTTTGGATTTGAGGAAGAGAGTTTTAAGTGTTTAGCAAAATTAGTTAGTTGGGTGATGATATGTTGGGTTAATTGGGTTGGGTTAATTGGGTTGGGTTATGGACTCATGAATGGGTTGGCTGATTATTATATATTCAATTTGTATCTATTAATACATATTATTAATGTACATGGGTGGTAAGTGATGAATAGCTCCAAATCTGAGTAAGAAATTAAAATTTTAACTAGTTTTTCCATGAACTATCTCCATCCTTCTTTATTCTTTCAACACAGCAAAATCGAGGACAAAAGATTTAGGACTTTTTCTTACTGAAAAAAGAATAATCAGACGCATATATTTTTAATTTCCCACTAAGAACTATCAATTTGTTTAATCATATAAATCCAAGTTTGCTAACTTTAAAAAATCATTGTTAATTTAATAACAAAAAATAACTTTCGTGTTAGTATGTGTCACTATCACCAAATGTAAAAAAGAATTATGATTGATCAATTCCATTTTAGTGCAATTTAAAAATGAACAAGTTTGAAAGAAGGTGTCATGGCCTGGCTAAAATTTTGTCTTGGCTTGAGGTGACCTACAGGTCTTGCCAATATGTACTTGACGTTTCGTTTATATTTTAATTTATAAGTAATGCATTAATAAGTAAATAGTTTACTAATTAATCTATACTTGAATATAACACATTAATTTATATTACTAAGAAACACATTAATATATATGACTATTTAATATATTGTTTAATGAGTCAAATTAAACTAGTATATAGTTATTAACTTATCATAACTTATAAGAATAGTTGTTTCCATGTGTTATTTTTTTTAATATTATTTATGTTCAATATATTAACAATGTCAATCAAGGATATATCATATATATCCTATATATGATATATCCTTGATTGACATTGTTATTGTATAAAAAGTAACTATTGATGTAATTACATTTTAATTTTTATTTCAATTCTTATAAAGACAAACTAACTATTAAATAAAATAAGAAAAAAATTATCTTAGATAATATTTTAATTGAGCTTAGTCTTGTAGTCCATAGTCTGTCTATATTCAACAAATCTCGTTCAACTTTAAAAATTAAGCTGATTGCATGAAATCAAAAGTTGGTTGCCAACTTTATAAATAATGTTCATAAGACCCCAACCCAAGCAACCAATCAGGCCCTTCAATTTGGGCCATCAGACCACTAAGATATCAATACCATCAATCAATGTACTTGGAATATGGTTGGTTGAAAAAAAAATATAATTAATTGATATAATCAGTAAACTAAACATAATTAATGGGAGTAATAAGTTCCTATCAATATTTCCTTTCTTGTATATAATCAATATTTCCTTCCTTGTATATTATCGATAATTAATTGATAAACTCTAATTTTTTTATAATATGAATCAGTAATTAATTGATACACCACCATTAGAACTTGCAAGAACAGCAAAACCCAGTTCGACCCTTTGCTTAATCATCCTCGAGCTTGTAGATTTCACACTGCACATTTTGGAGGTTAGCCCATTTCATTTCCCATATTCTTTCTCTCAAATTTATGAACTTGCTTTATTTATAGTTTTAAAGTTTTTATTCCAAAAATGAAATTATTTCATGTTACCTATATGCTTTCTTTGAAATTTTATGATATGTTGGCTACATGAATGTTTAATATATATACTAAACTATGATAGTTTGTAAGTTTGATACTAGCTTTGATGATTTTTATACTATCGTAAGTTTAATTTCGTACCAAATTTTTTCTCTTGGCTTTGATGATAATTTGTAAGTTTGATATTGGCATAGGTTAGTTGAATCACTCATGAATGACATCTATTGTTACCTGAAAGATGTTAGTGTATGCCCTAGAAGCCATTCTTGTTGTTGGTTTCAGGACTTGTATATATTGTAATATTTATATAATAAATAAAAGAAAGAGTTCTTTATTCACATATGTATGTTACTTTCTTTATTTGTTCATACTATATAATAAAGTATGTATATGAATTGTCCAGATAATTTATTTAATTGCTAAATAAAATTATCAAATTTGTTTGCTACAGAAGTGATATAGATTGGGCATCAATATCACATAGTAGGCATACTATATGCCACCTATGATATTATGAGATAGTATTAGTAAGGGTGACAATGAAAGTCATATTACAAGGGCATTAATATGAATTTATAGTTAGAGAGCTATTTATCAAACTTGACCAAAGAATGATAAATCACATGGTATGTATATAGTCAATGATTTATCAAAAAGATTGTATTAATGTGCGATGTGATCCTTTGACCTAAGACATTAGAGTCGAATTTTATATAGATACGCATAGTTTATATGGTGTATAAATATATGACTAATCATGTCTTGTATGATAAATCCGATTAGTTATGCGTGGTTCATATAATAATTTGGATGATAGTCAAGATGGCATTTGTTGACTCATTCAGAAGGATTGAGTGTTTCACTAACTTTATCCAGGTTCGAGTTCCTAAACGAATATAGATAAATGTTTGAAACCAAGTCTTTGATCAAAGCAAAATAAATGCCACATAAAGAGTTCATGGGGGCAAATTCATGACATATTAATCGATGATTTATAAAATATCAAATTTAGGGTTTTGACATTCTATGAACTCTAATTTGATTAGGATTGGACAACAGAAAGATATTACCCACACGGTACGTACAATTCGAGCAAAGTTTGATGAAGAATTACTTTATTATGGATTAGATACTATGGCATATTGCTAGATGCCAACTATAGTCGTTGAGTTTCGAATTGTTTGGATATGACTCATGGCTAACTCATTTTAAACTTTTATGATCACACTAATATTCTTAAACCTTTAGAAGCTATACATGAGAGAGAAAATTATCTATAGAAGGCAAGCACTTTCGGGAATAATTTCATAGGCTAAAAATTAAATATATATGTGCATATATAAGTGTTATATATATATATATATATGTATTTATAATTCTTTAATTAGTTAAAAAATTATGACAATTACATAAATATGTAATTTAAAGTAAATTATATATACTTAATTGTCATTTTGATATTTATCCATGGGCTAATTGGTAATTGTTGTCATTAATTTTATAAATTTTATAAATTAATTAAATGTGAATTAATTTAAATTAAATGTTAAATTCTTAATGGTTAAGAATTGATAAACATGTAAAAAAAATGATTAATTAGATTAATCATGGCTTAATTTAATTGGTCCAAATGTTTAACATTTAAAGTTTAAATGTTTAAATTTATTAATTATTATAATGTATGGATAAATATGAAATATTTAGCCAATGACATAGAAGCATATGGTTTAATTTTGGCAATGTATGGAAAAGGCAAAATGAAAGGATATAATTGTTCCCATGTGATGGAAATGAAAATATAAGTATTTTATTTTTTTCAAAAGTTTAAAGGGAAGGCAATTTACAAGCATATATGGATGTGAAGAAATAGAATTGAAAAAGGGGTTTTCTTTCCACATTTGCTTTGTTTGGCCAAATATAAAAAATAAAAAAGGGAAAATTTTCTTTTGCAATTTTTCATAGAAGAAAATTGTTTTCTTCAAGCTTCCAAGGATTTTGAAAGTGTAGATTGAAGAGGTTGTATTATTTGTAACTTATCTTCATCAAATTAATGCTTGGAAAAGGTAAAAAAAAAATTAAAAAACCTTGCATTTATACATATATGTTGATATATGAAATAAAATTTGAATTTTTGTATGTTTAGGCCATAGAATCCTACAAATGGTATCAAAGAATGTTAGAATGATTTCTATGGTGTTGATTTACTTGTGTATAGCTTGAATTAATTGTTGGAAACCATGGTTCAAATATAGACATATTAGGGTTTATAGAAAATTTTGTTTTCTTATTATGTCTAATATGTTTAAATACTTCAAAATTGGATTTTGTTGACATGGTTGGAATTTATTTGTTATGGTTTCATGTTCTAATTTGATTAGAATTGATGGAAATAGGATTTTGTCATTTTGATGATTAATTTACATGTGATGTGAAATTGATTATCAAATTGATATGTAATTAGTGAAATCATGATGAAAATTGGATCAAAAGTGTTTGGATCCATGTGTTATTGATTTGGTCATGATGTGAATTAAGCTGAAAAGTGTGTTTTTGTCTTGAGTTTGCGTGATTATATTGATGGGATTAATTTATATATGGTGGAAAATGGTATCAAAATTGTATTGTTCCAAGAATAAATTTTATGGCCATGTTGAATTGGTTATGGAAATTAGTTTCCATGTTGACATTATGTGTTTAAATTGTTTAAACATATAATTGAATTGTTGTTATATGTATTTTAATTATATGCAATGAGATTGGCATGTATGAATAATTATGGATATAAATTGATTAATATGCATAAAATTATTTTATGTTTATTTGCACCATAATATTCTTACATGTTTGTTTGTTAATTTAAAATATTGATTTTATGGATTCATATGATGAATAATTAATTTGTTTGAGAAATATGCAATTTGATTGTGTATACAATTTATTTAATGTGATTAAATGAATAATTAATTGTAAATGTTTTGAATATGTATTTAATTTGATTAAATGCATGCCTATATGTATATGATTTCTTACATGTTAAAGTTATGTGAATATATACATTTTTAGTATTATATATGTATATTATGAAATGTAAAAACATATAATCATATAGGTCAGTCAAAACATTACTATTAAAGTGATTGATAAATTAGATTTGTCAAATAAATTTAGTAAATGTTACTCATATAATTGATTAAATGGGTCAGTGTATTAAGTTAACTTAATTGATAATTAGTTGGCTTATTTTGACAATTTAACATTGTTTAATCAATAAAATACTTAAACAAATTATTAATGATTTTGGTATGACTAATTTTAATAACAAACAAACAAACATTCAACAACAAAATAAAACCAATTCAAACAAATATAAACTAAAGTTCTTATATGACAAGAAGAGAATCACACAAGCAAATCACATGTATAACTGTTATACATGTTAACAATTAAAGAATTGTTAAAATATTAAAACATGCATTTGTTTAATTAAATTAATATACATATGTATATATGATATATATGTGTATATTGGTAATATAATATTTATTAGATGAATAAATATTAAAGAGTTTAATATTAATGTGATTTTTAAAAAAAAAAATTGCATGTTTAAAAAATATGTATGACATATAAAATAATGTGTATTAAGACTCCTTAAATAAAATTATTAAATTCTAGCCTCCCATGGTGGGATAATAAGAAAATTCTTTGACATAAATTTTATATCCCAAGATTCTAAAATGTGAGGGGGTATGGGTTTATAGAATTGAATTCAGTTATCTGGTTTTAGGATGTATATTTTTTCTTAACCAAGAATCTAAAATATGAGGTTAGGATGAGAAACATTTTAGAAAGCATAATGGTTTGGATTTAACTAACTAAGGATTCCAAGAATTTAAAATGTGAGGAATTCAAAGTTAGGGTAAAAGAAATGAATTAAATCTTATATGTTATATAAAAGAAAAATGTTTCATACTTATTAAAATTAATTAGCCAAGAGCCTAAAATGTGAGATTGATTAATTTTAATAAGACCTTGATTCCCCATTAATTATTAAAATATCTAACGAAACTTTTGAGTTTTCATTGAGGGAGTGTAGGATTCAAATTAAATAGTGGGAGTTAATTTAAAAAATTGGTAATTAAAATAACATCAAGATGTTCGATTATTATAATTTAAATTATTTAATTTTAATAAGTCAAATTGTTTAATTTATTAAATTATATCACTAACAAAATCTGTTTTGGTTCTTTTTTAGTTTTTCTCAGTTTAGTATGATAAAACAAACACAAAAATATCAAACAACGTTTTCCTAATAATTCTGGACAACAATATTTTAACGGGACTCAATTTTAAAGATTGGTTCAGAAACCTTAAGATTTTTTTTGACATTGAAAAACTTGGCTATGTCTTGGATGGTCCTTTGCCACTTAAATTAGATGATAATACTTTTCTTGAGGAGCGTGATATATTAGAAAAGTGGCATGAAGATAGTCGACGAGCTCGTGGATGTATGTTGGCATCTATGAGTAGAGAACTTCAAACTAAACATTAGAATTTTTGAGTGCTTATGATATCCTCTCGCTTTACAAGAGTTGTATAGCGAGAATAAACGTCGAGTATGAGTTGTGTTCTTCCCTCTTTAGTATGAGACTAAGAGAGGGAATTTTGCTCAATTATTATGTAATTAAAATGATTAATGCTATTGGGTAGTTAGATATCTATGGGGTGACTATGTCAAATAGCCTCAAAGTGAATTTGATTCTACAATCTCTCCCTCTTAGTTATAAAATGTTTAAAACTAATTACAATTTGAATAGGATTAAACGAACTCTTCTTGAGTTACTCAGTGAGATTCAAGAATTCTATAAACAAAATTCTAAGGAGAAGGGACATGAAGATATCAAAATGGATACAACTAGTAAGACTAGTAAAAAGAAAAAGAAAACACAACAGAAAGGCTCAAAAGTTAGATATAAAAAGAAGAACTTTAAGAAAGTTCCTTCCAAGGCAGAGAAGGCCAAGACAAAAGGAAAATGTTTCCACTGTGATCAGGAGGGACATTGGAAGAGGAATTGTCCTCTATACCTCGATAGTTTTAAGAAGGCTAGAGCAGGTATGTATAGCTATTATATGATTAATTATGAATTAAATGTTATTTCTGATCATCAAATCATCATTCCTGAATATTAGATTCAGCAGCTATAACTCATATTTGTGTCTTTTTGCAGGCAATGCTAAATAGTCTGCGTTGTCCTGAGGCAAGATCATTTTGAGGATGGCTAATGGAGCAATTGCTACTGCAGAAGCTAGAGGATCTTGCGAGTTGGGACTATTAATCAGACACTTTTTGAGATTAAATGATGTTTTGTATTTTCCTAATGCTACTAGAAATATTATTTCTATATCTGTATTATGTAAATATGGTTACAATGTACAATTTAATGGAAATGAATGTTTAATACATTTGAGAAGTGTATTAGTTGGTAGAGCTGAAAATACAAATGGTTTATATACCCTTCAATTGAATAAAAGTTATTCAATACAATCCATTACTAATAAAAGAATTCGAGATAATTTAAATCCTAAATATCTATGGCATCATAGATTAGGTTATATCGAAGATAAACAATTAAATGAACTTAGAAACAGTGAGCTTTTAAGTTCATTAGATTAAGAACCTATTCTAACTTATGAATCATGTCTTCAAGGTAAAATGACTAAATCTTCCTTTAAGAGTCAAAGTGAGAGAGCTAAGGAACTGTTGGAACTCATATATACAGATGTTTGTAGACCATTCAGTACCCAAGCAAGAGGAGGATTTGAGTACTTCATTACCTTTACTGATGACATGTCACGGTATGAGTATGTGTATTTAATGAAATACAAATCTGAATCATTTGAAAAGTTCAAAGAATTCAAGAATGAAGTAGAAAAACAAAATGAAAAGAATATTAAATCTTTATGATCAGATCGTGGAGAAGAATATTTAAGTACAGAATTTCAAGGATTCTTAAAAGATAATAGAATTATATCACGGTTAACTCCTCCCTGTATACCACAACTAAATGGTGTAGTAGAAATGAGGAATCGTACCTTATTAGATATGGTACAATCGATAGTAAATTTTACAGATTTACAAACTTCTTTGTGGGGATATGCCTTATTAACCATTATGCATATTCTAAATAAAGTCTCGTCAAAATCAATCCAAAAGACTTTGTATGAGATATGGATTGGAAAAAAACCCAGTTTCAAATATATGAGAATTTGAGGGTGTCCAGTTTATATTAAATTAGTTAACACTGATAAGCTGAATGTCAAATCAGAGAAGGGTTGGTTTATAGGATATCCTAAAAATAGTTTAGGATATTACTTTTACTTTCCGTCTAATCAAAGAATATCGATTAGTCAAAATGCACGCTTCTTAGAAGAAAATTTCTTATAATATGTCAAATCAAGGAGGAGTCCTTAGATACTCAAACCGACAATGCTAATGAAAGAGTTTCTAATCAGCAAACCTCAATACTTATTCCAATTCGAAAATCTTCTAGAGTATCGTGACCTCCAGAACGATATAGACTTCTTTATGAGCAACATTTTAAATCTTACTTGGTAGAAGAAGTTGATCATGAAGATGATCATAGAAGTTATGAAGAAGCAATCCTGGATAAAGATTCAGGAAAATGGCTAGAAGTAATGAATTCTAAAATATAATACATGTATGCTAACCAAGTCTAGACACTTGTAGATCCACTAGAAAGAATTGTTCCTATTATATGCAAATGGATCTTCAAGAGAAAGATTGGTAAGGATGGCAAGGTAGAGACTTATAAAGCACGACTTATAGCTAAAGGGTATACTCAGAAACAAGAGTTGGATTATAAGGAAACCTTTTCTCCAGTAGGTATGATTAAGTCCATCTGAATTATGCTAGCTATTACAACATACCATGATTATGAGATCTAGCATATGAATGTTAAAACTGCATTTCTTAACGTGTTTCTTGAAGAAACTATTTATATGCAACAACCTATAGGATTTGTGTCCACTACAGATAGAAATAAGGTATGCAAATTTCATCTATCCATTTATGGACTAAAGTAAGCTTCACGAAGCTGGAATAAATGATTTGATGAAGTAATTAAATTGTTTGGCTTCATACAAAACCCCAATGAACTTTGTATTTATAAATGAGTTAAAGAACATGAGATCATGTTCCTTGAATTATATGTGGATGACATATTATTAATGGGAAATGATGTTGGCATGATGACTGAGGTAAAAATCTGGTTATCCAAAACTTTCTGAATGAAAGACTTAGGAGAAATGACCTTTATCCTTAAAATTCGAAACTATAGAGATAGAGCGAAAAGGATAATAGGATTATCCCAAAAAATTTTACATAGAGAAAATGTTGAAAAGGTTCAACATAGAGAACTCTAAAAGAGGTCTCTTGTCCTTCAATTATAGTCTTAATCTTTGTAAAGATTTTAGTCCAAAGACCGATAAAGAGGCACAGCGGATGCATAATGTACCTAATGCTTTAGCTATTAGTAATTTAATGTATGCAATGCTATGTACAAGACTTGACATAACATATGTTGTGAGTGTTACTAGCATATATAAGACAAATCCAGGGGAAAAACATTGGTCAGCCATTAAAACAATCCTTAAATACTTAAGAAGGTCTAAGGATTTAATTATGAGTTATAGATGTCAAGCGTTGACCATTTAGGAATACTCAGATTTTGATTTTCAATCAGATATGGATGATAGAAAGGCTACATCTAGATTCATTTTTAAGTAAATGGGAGTGTTGTTAGGGAAGAGTTCCAAACAAACTACAACAATAGACTCCACTATTAAAGCTGAATATATTACTGCTTCAGAAGCTGCAACAGAGGCTTTTCGGATATGCAAGTTTGTATTTGAACTAGGTGTGGTTCCAAGCATAAGTTATCCAATAACTGTATTATGTGATAATACTAGAGCTATTGCACAGGACAAAGAACCAAGAGCACATCAATAGTCTAAACATATTCAATGAAAATATCACATTTTGAGAGAGTACGTTGGAGCTGGAGAGATACTCATATAGAAAATATCTTTAGCGGACAATATAGTTGACCCACTAACTAAAGCGATGACACATAGGCAACTAGACTATCATCTTAAGATGATGGGTATACGATATAACCACGAGTAGCTTTAGTGCAAGTGAGAGATTGTTAGTGTATGCCCTAGAAACCATTCGTGTTGTTGATTTCAGGGCTTGTGTATATTGTAATATTTATATTATAAATAAAAGAAAGAGCTCTTTATTCACATATATATGTTACTTTCTTTATTTGTTCAAGATATTTAATAAAGTATGTATGTGAGTTGTCTAGATAATTTATTTAATTGTTAAATAAAATTATCAAATTTGTTTCCTACAAATGTGATATAAATTGGCATTAATATCACATAGTAGACATACTATATACTGCTTATGAATATTATGAGATGGTATTAGTAAATGTGACAATGAGAGTCGTGTCACAAGGACATTGTATGGATTTATAGTTAGAGAATTATTTATCAAACTTGACTAAAGAACTATAAATCACATAGTATGAATATAGTCAATAGTTTATTGAAAAGATTGTATTAATGTGTGATGTGATCCTTTAACCTAAAACGTCAGAGTCGGATTTTATATGGATATGCATAATTCATATGGTTTATAAGTATATGACTAATCATGTCTTGTATGATAAATCCGATTTGGTTATGCTTGGTTCATATAAGAATTCGGATGATAATCAAAATGAGATCTATTGACTCGTTCATAAGGATTGAGTGTTTTCGCTAACTCTATCTAGGTTCGAATTCTTAAACGAATATCGATAAATGTTTGAAACCAATTCTTTGATCAAAGCAAAGTAAATGCCACATGAAGAGTTTATGGGGGCAAGTTTAGGATATATTAATCGACAATTCGTAAAATATCGAATTTAAGGTTTTGACATTCTATAAACTCTAATTTAATTAGGATTGGACAACAAAAGAATATTACCCACACAGTATGTACAATTCGAGTAAGGTTTAATAAAAAATTACTTCATTATGGATTATGGACTATGGCGTATTGTTAGATGCCAACCATAGTCGTTGAGTTTCGAATTGTTTGGATTTGACTCACAGCTAATTCATTTTGAACCTTCATAGTCACACTAATATTCTTAAACCTTTGGAAGCTATACGTGAGAGTGAAAATTATTCATAGAAGGCTAGCATCTTCGGGAATAATTTAATAGGCCAAAAAATTAAATATATGTGTATATATAAGTGTTATATATATATATATATGTATGTATTTATAATTCTTTAATTAGTTAAAGAATTATGACAATTACATAAATGTGTAATTTAAAGTAAATTATATATACTTAATTGTCATTTTGATATTTATCCATGGGCCAATTGGTAATTGTTACTATTAATTTTATAAAATTTATAAATTAATTAAATGTAAATTAATTTAAATTACACTTTAAATTCTTAATGGTTAAGAATTGATAAACATGTAAAAAATAATGATTAATTAGATTAATCATGGCTTAATTTAATTGGTCCAAATGTTTAACATTTAAAGGTTAAATGTTTATATTTATTAATTATTATAATGTATGGATAAAT
>JAXCLQ010040816.1:0-22030 GCA_035584115.1 Cedrela odorata | reverse complement strand
AATATAATTATGGAAGATTATCAAACTCCTAATTATCAATATTCTTTTATTGTGCTTTTCCCTATTAAAGATTACTTAAAATTTAAGTAAGAAAGAAAGGAAGGGAGAATCTAAATTAAGTATTTATGAGTCTTTTCAAAGATGTTCTGCGGACCCTCTTACTGTACTGACGACGCTAAGTGATTGCGAAGTGCATCATCTAGATTCTAGATTTGCATGTCGGTCAGTCCATTCACACCCACACCGGTTAAGGAAAAAGGATATTACAAAATGCAAACGATAGACAAGAGAAACGTGAAACAAACTGCAAATTCAAATATGGAAACACACAGACAAAATTCTGTCACTGGGTTCTTGCTTCTAAGCATATTCATGTGCGCAAATGAAAAAGCCTTAGCTGAAGTATGCATGCAGTGCAGTGCAGTGAAATGCAGAATAATGATGAATGCTTACACTAAAAGAATGCACAATCATGATTATTAGGACTTTATATAGCCAACAACGACCTAATCCCATTTATGACTGCTAAATTAAATATTAGATCCACATTAATTTTTTTACCGGAGGAAACTCAATTATGAGAAGTCTATTAAGCATAGCAAGTGCCCGCTATTTGGCAGATGATGCAGTAACTACATACCAAATAAGCAAGAAGCTGAGCTTCCTAAATAGTTTCGGAAACAAAATACCCCAGAGGCAAGTTTCTTGTATTCTGTGGTTACTGGTTAATATATGTAACAAAGACTTGGCTATGATATACTAGATGTAAGGTAAATCTAAACTTGTTTGTTGCGCAAAACTTAAAACATCATATACAAAAACTTGAAATACTAAAATTTTACCATATTTCAACTTTTTGTTTCTTGTTTCAACTTTCAACTTTTTGTACAGAATGTTTTTTATTTTATTTTATAGGATGCTTCACGTTTTGTTTAACAAAAAATTTGAATGGACCTAGCACCATGTTACAAAAGCTATATTTGGCAGCACTCAGACATGGAGGTGATGGCTAACATGAGAAACACACGATCAATGCTTTCTTTTAATGTGTTTGTTGTCATATTGAATCACTGATTTATGGTATGATGTGGACTTTTTAGTTGTCCTAATGCATATCTTAATACTGGTACCATTTCAATGCCTGGGCAAATGGCATTTGTGTTCTGTCCTTTGCTTAAAATTCCCCATCAAAATAATGACACAATTCTAACTTTGCCCTTGATTGAAATAAGACAGCTGGCAGACAGCGTAAAGAAATTTTCTTCCTTCTCAGTAAACAGACAATCCAGGTCTGCATACGCCACAAATAATTTCAGGTTTTGGTCAATTTCAATATTCTCTCTTTATACTATTCATGATTGTATCTATCCGAGCTCTAAATGAGATGCTCGATCTCTACCAAATTTAGCAGTTGCGTTTAAGCAGAACTTGACAACATACCCTGGCATGAAGCTAGAAAGAGGAAGCTGATTCATACAATTAAAGAACAATACCACGTGGATTGGGTAGTTGCATTTTTAAAATAATCAGTGCAGTAACTTAAGCTATATAATTGGCAGGAAGGATACATAACCATAAAAAGTGAAACTCTTAGCCCAATTGACTGAATTGTAAAAGGAGTCACAGTAATGCCAGAAAAACAATGTTATTTTTTTCAATTAAGACATTTTGGCTCATCATATGAAGTACTCAAGCCATCACTACAATTTCTATACCTGTGTCCAAATGATGAATTTCCTAACCAGCATATGCTATGAACTGCGAAATACTCACCAAAAGCACTAGGGAGAAAGAACAATCAAATTAAGGAAAGATAAGAGTCAAAATTAATCACACTGTTTAAGTGCCTCGGCTCCAGCAACAATCTCCAATATTTCACCAGTGATTTTAGCTTGACGTTCTCGATTATAAGCATTTGCAAGATTTTTCTTCAACTCATCAGCATTATCTGTTGCATTACTCATGGCACTCATCCTTGCTGCAACCTCACTGGCAAATGACTCCTGCAATGACCTCAAAATCTGACTATTCAAATAGAGAGGCATCATAGCATCAAGAATATGAACCGGATCTTGCTCAAACAGCATAAGAGGCGATAACCCCCCATTATTGAACCACACACTATCTCTCTCAACAATCAACTTCCCCTCCTTAGTAGTCAACCTAAACAACTCATCCTCCACAGCATCGACACACTTCCCATTTACATCACAAACCACTCCTTTAATAGATAAGGGTAACAAAGTATGAATCACAGGATCGGATTTCACTAACGAAACAAACTTAGTATACACTAGCTCAACCTTATCAACCTCTTCACTAACAAACAGCGAAAAAACATTATCAGCAATCAATTGTGCTTCTTTTACTGTATAAAAACCACCTCCTTCAATATACCTAACAACTGAAACATCATTCCTACGCCTAAAATAAGCATTGCCCTTTTTCCCTACACTAATAACAACAGAATCAAGTCCATTATCTTTCAATTCTGCC
The DNA here is from genome assembly GCA_035584115.1 of Cedrela odorata. Taxonomy (NCBI): domain Eukaryota; kingdom Viridiplantae; phylum Streptophyta; class Magnoliopsida; order Sapindales; family Meliaceae; genus Cedrela; species Cedrela odorata. Next base: position 19,534 of record JAXCLQ010040816.1, on the reverse strand, counting down.
ATCCGGGTCTCAGCCTTTTTGATCACAGCATTGTTAAAACCACCACATAGACCTTTATCACCAGTTATAACAACAATAGCAACTTTCTTGACAGGCCTAATATTTGTCAAAGGAATATCAATATCATCTGATTGGAGCTGCTCATTTATAACATAAAGAAACTCTACAAGCTTTTCAACAAAAGGCCTACTATTGATAACAGCCTCTTGGGCTCGCCTGATTCTTGCAGCCGCCACAAGCTTCATTGCTTCAGTGATCTTTTGAGTCATTTTTACAGAATGGATTCGTTCTTTAAGTTCACGAAGATGACAGTGTATTGGTGCAAACGTTGAAGATAGAGAAGGGTATTTTGGAGACGAGAAATGGTTAAAGTAACGAACTGAGTTTTGGTCTAAGTGAAGTGAAAGTGAAGATATGTTAGATTTTGAGGATACCCATGCGGTTAGATTTGAACAAGACATGATTTTTATGGTCTAATCTCTGCAAAATCCTTTTGTTAACGACTTGTAAGCAAGAAATGAAATGCAGGGTTTAAGAGAGGTTTTTTTTGAGCGTTAAAGGTTTTGTTAGGAAAAAAAAAAAAAACCTCTTACCTTGATGGACTGTAGCGGGAGGATTGCTAACTGCTGAGTGTTGACCACCCCGAATTGTGGTGCAAGGTGATCCAGCTGAAGGTGGGGTTATGTATGGTCGCCGATAAAATTGATGGGAAAGTGAAAGTAATTCAGTTGAACGGACGTTGATCGTAGAGATGACGAAGTTGATTTTGATAAAATCAAAGGTTCTGTTTGGATGATCGCGGAACCCTAGTCTAGCTTAGGTGTGGTCTTTCCTTGTACTAGTTTAAGGAGCTAAGGATCTTACGCAATAAATATTGGGCAATAAATAAAGTATTAAAAAATTAGAATATGTTAATCAAATTACTTATCGAAAAATAAGTTTAAATCATTTTACTTGATTGAAATAATTGCCACCATTTAGATATTCCAGCTTCAGGATAGGATAGGCCAGGCCGAACCGAACCGGAATAGGTAACCATTCCGGTCCGTAGACAAATCCAAGCAAAACCGAGTTTATAGGCTCAACTTACAACCTGCAAACAAAGTGAAAGACATAGATTACGAAAATTTTGATTTATTTCCATTTTTCTTCCAGCGCTTAGATTGTTTTGTTAAAGTGATATTCGAATTTAAAGAAATTAAAGAAAGAAAGAAAGAAATGTCAAAGCTGTTTGCTAGAATTGTTGGGATCTTCAGCAACCGCATACAGGTTGGTGTGGACAAAGTAGGGAACCGGTACTTCACCAGAACTGAAGAGATTGACGGCATCAGTGAGTGGGTCTCAATTTTTTTTTTCCATATGTAATGATTTGGTTTTCTCATTTATTGTGTATTTGTAATTCTTAATTTGAATCGGGATGCTGTTTGTATTGGCACTGGATTGTTCTTGAGTTGCATTTCGATATATGCTTTTCTGGGATCGTGTTTTGTTGCTGATAGAATGCATGGAAGTGTAAGAAACTACTGCTTACCCCTGAATTTTACAATAATATGGGACCAGAAAATTTACATCAGCACTCTGGCATACTTGAACTAAATTTTGTTTTTTGGTTTTAAATTAATAGAAATTATTGAAGCTTTATAACCATTGAATACAAAGTGAAATGATTTTAAGGTGTAATTGTGATGGTGTGCATTTGTTTTTGACAAAAAGTTACATGTGCAATGGTATGCTGTTTAATTCTGTTATGTGTATCTTATGTCAGTGGTTTTGTTGATGTACTAGTGAAGGAGAAAAGATGGGTGGTGTTCAAAGGAGAGCAGGATCCAACCTCAATTCCGGGTAAGTGTTCCCAATTCTTTGACTGACTAGCTTGGGTACATTTTAGTCCTGATTGAGAACTACATTGAAATGACATCATTTTTTGTTGTAGGTTAACTTGGTTTTTGCATTAAACATAATTTTAATCATGAAACAGAATATGCTTGAGTTGGTAGACAGGTCAAGCATTCAGTTTCATATGTCAGTCTTTGTGCATATTTTGTTTCTTACATGCAATGGTTGCTTGCAATTTGGATTATTGTAGTTGAATGGATTTGTTGGCTGAATGGGCAGAGAAAAAAAGCTCCTACACCGGAGGTAAACTAGACACAGATTTCCTTATGTTTCTCAATCATCTTTCCTATATATGATCCATCTAGAAGAAAAAAATAATAGATTAGTGATGAGTAGTTTTGGTTGGTTATTCTTCAAACACATGCTTTCTTATTGGTCAAATTTTGTTTAAAGAGATATTAGTCGTGATTACTCGTAGTTTGTTAAGCTATATTGGTCGAAATGTTCTACCATTGTTTGACAATATTTCTTGTATCTCTTCAGGAAATGGTTGAGCTGGAAGCAGGGCGTGAACATGTTAAGCTCAATGTTGCTCGTATGTGTCATTAGTACTGTCAATTGACATTTTTGTTTTGATGCTTTTACTATTACCAAGCTAATGGTGTTAATAACCTCATAATTTGCAATTCTTTCCTAATTCATAGAGCTTTCTCTACCAAAATTGGTACTCAACCATTGACTTCCAATGAAGTATGAAGTTATATTCTAGAAATATGTTCAATTTTTACTCTTTCATTTCTTTGTTTATATTGTCTTTCTACTACATTAATGCATGTCTTTCCAGATGGTCTTACCTATAGCATTCTTTCATATTAATCAAAGTTTTGGGAAGACAGCATGGCCCATAAATCCTTCCCTGAGCTCACCAGTATGATTAAACTGGTAAAATGTTGACTATAGAAGGACATCTTGTCGGCTATGATATAATATTCCTTGTAATCATTTCTGATTTATTTTGGGCTTGCAGTTCTCATACCTCTATATTTGAAATGTTGAAGTTGTTTAAACCAGTTCAGTCTTTCACGATAGAGCTTTTTCATAATGGACTAAATGGTTAATGAAGACCCTTACTTTTTTGCCTCTCTTTTTTTTTTCTTATCTTTCCTATGTTTCCTTCATCATGATTTGACATCCTTGCATATTTGAAGGTTGCTGATGTGGAGTTAATGTGACAATTTCTTATACTGATCGGCTTTGTCTCCACATTTTTAAGAAGACCATGACAAACACTGTTTCCATTTTGCACAGTTCTCAAGAAAGAGGAGGAGGAAAAGAGAGCCAGAGAAGGCAGCGTTCCTAAAGCCACAAGCACTGGTAAGTTGCATACTTGAAATATATTCTTGTTAATCATTCTGCTGTGCAATATTTCATGATGATACCCCACTGTTATAGGTAAAGTTGCTGGTCCAGACTTGAAAAGTTTCATTCGGCAGTTTCCAGCTGCTTCAGAAGGTACTTTATTCTTTTGTTATTATGTTGCAACAGTCCAAGATTATGTTTCAATGCTACCTAAATATATCATTTGAATGAAAGGAGTTCCTGAAACTTCAATGCAATGTCAAGTGGCCTATTATTTTTCTTGGCACTCCAGAAAACATCCTTGTGAATTTGTAGTAGCTCAATTCTACCTTGAATGTTCAGGTAAAGGGTTCTTATAGCCAAACTTGCTAATTTGGGTTGAAGCCTAGTGGACATGTGACATAGATCAGCAGCACATGGAAGGAAATAATTTTAAGCGATCCAAAGAAACCTACTATGTGGCCGTGAACTTAGCCCCTATACAAAACAAATTAGATAAATCCAAAAGTTCGAAGTAAATCCCGAGTGTTATTGAACTGGAAATTATACTTGACTTTTAAATGACCTTATTAGTCTGTGAGATTCATTGGTTTTTTTGGCTCAAATCTCAGCCTAATATGCAAGGACAGTAACTAGCTATGCACAGGATTCTCATTTCTTGGTTCTTGGTTCTGTAGAGCACTGAGCAATCTATTGTTTCCTGTGGTGCAACTGAAGGAATGTGTTGATTGCATTGACTGTGCTTATTGTAAATTTTCTTCTGTAGTAGAATATAACTTGCTTCTTTGGTAGTGAAGATGTTTAATCTTCTTTTGGTTGTTTCTTGTAGGTGACAAACTTCAAGAAGCTTCTGGTGCAAAGGATGGTGTAAGGTGGGTACCACTACAGATCCTACTCTGCTTTCCCTTTGGCCCACTTGATACTTTTTATTTGCTGTCAAGTCTGCTCAAGATCTCTCTCTCACACACATTTCCTGCTCAATTTCATATATTGTATTTACAGGACCAAACAAACAGAGGTAGAGAAAGCAAAACCAGTGCCAGAGTTAGTTTGATGACTTCATTCTGATTTTTCTTTTCTCTTCTCAAAATCATGAAATATGGAAGATTTTAAAGTCATTTCCACAATTTACCATGAATTCATTATGCTTGCCTAGTAAAGCAATATTTTAATTTTAAACCTTCTTTTCAGGTCCTCGGAACCAACAGGATCTGGCGAATCCTTCAGGCCAGGGACATGGCAACCACCGACATGATAACTGTGACCCCATAGACCTCATTAATATCATCTCCGTGGTCAACACCCTGATGCTTCGGGTTCACTGACATCTTAACAGGATTCAACTTAAGTGATGAAATGCATCATTGCCTGATGAAGCTTAGTTTTGCAGCACTCTTGAGAGACACATTCTTTATCAAGTAAAAATCGTTTTTGTTTCAAAACTGCTTTTGGAAATTTTTGTAGGTGGCTGTGACATCACAACGTATGCAAAGTTATGCTCAATTTTTTTGAAACTGTATAATTCTGTGGGAATACCCCGAAGACTTTGCATACTGTGTTATTTAATCTGAAGAGTGGATATTGTAATTTAGCTTATAATTAAAAACTCTTATCAACTGCTGCTTCTCATACAGTTGAAGATCAATGATTGACCCCCTAATTGTCTCACTTCAGAGTGGATAGTCATAATGCAATGACCTTTTAAGACTGTTTAAAGTCTCAAAACCAAATTTCTTTAGAGTTTGGCCTTTGCCTTTCCCCACAAATAATTTTTGGCCGTAGGGAAGAGACAACAAAAACTACCCGGCCTCTTCAATGTATTGTCAAGCTTCCTGAGATGCTAGTGCTGGTAGTGCTACCCACTTACATAGAATCGACGGTGCTAGAAAGCACAAGATAAAAAGCTGCCACTTGGCAACTTAAAAAAGAACACTTTTCTAGATACTGCGCGTAGCACCTAGTCACTATCACTCCTCATAAGTCTTCTCTCAACTTGATAGAGTGAGGCCTGGGATTTCTTGTTCTACGCTAAGTATAGGAAATGGAGATGAATACAAAATTGACTGGAACAGTGAGAATAATGTTCTCGATCCATAATTTATGACGGTTGTGACTACCACGCGCCCGAGGGAGGTGTACATACGCCTAGCTCTTTCAAAAACACTGTCACTGACAAAAATATAGTATAAAATCAGTGAAATCATTCCATTCCCCGCAAAGTATCTTGATCGTAACCATCACGAGTTAAAATATAAATGAAACGTCAAACCTGTGTCAAGCCCCATCTTCACCGTCCATTTCCCCCTCAAGATACCACCCTCAGTCCGCCACACACACACACACACACACACTAAACCTCTCTCTACTGTAACCGAGCCATTTAGTTTTTATTCATGTTATCGGAGCTGCCCTTCCACCATCTTGTCTCACTCCAGCAGCTTCCCTTAATCGACTAGGGTTTTATTTCAATTAACTAATTTTGTTTGAAACGATATCGTAATGCATATACCGAGTTCTTCAGCTTCTCGGGCACGCTTTGCGTCCTCGTCTCTTTCGGGATTCTCTTCGTCGTTTCAGTTTTCGCCTTCTTTATTTAAAACGACGCCATCTGGTTGCTCGTCGTCTCAGTCTTACGTTTCATTTGTTAACCAGAAGTGCCGGTCTTTGAGCTTTTCCTCGGCGCTTGGGTCACTGCGCTGCTCGGCCCCGAGGTGGAGCCATGGCGTCGACTGGCGGTCGCCGATCAGCCTTCGTGCCCAGGCCAGGATCTCTGGTCCTATTCTGGAGCAGTTTGAGCGAAAGATCGCTACTATGGGTGCGTGCGTGTATGTATATGGACTGTTGATTAGTTTTGGGAGTTTTTGATTGATTTTATTTAAAAAAAAGTTTTTGCTTTAGTGATTATTGATGAGTTAGCTATGTGCGTTGATGAATAGCTTTGTGTCTTTTCGGTTGAATTTGCTTAAAAACGGTGTTTTGATGATGTTCGAGTGTTTTATATTTAGTTTATAAGAAATGGCGGGAAATGAGGTTGAATTCTTTTGCAGCTTTTCGAGTTTGTGATTACACTTGATATAAGTTTGATCTTTCGGTGAACGGAGTGCTTTTCTGTTCGGTTGACTTGATAATGGTGGGAAAGGGAAATACTTTTGGGGATTTTTCAGTTTTTTTGTGGTTAAATTTTATGAAAAGCCGGTCTTTTTACGATGATTGGAGTGTTTTCAGTTTGGTTGATGAAAAGATGACAGGAAATGGAAATGAATTATTGGGTAATGAGAAAACTAATTTATACGATATGTCCTATTATGAAGCAAATAATTTATGAGATATGATTTGATTATCAGTTAAGACTTTTTGTTTAACTTGTTTGTTCTTTGATACAGCTTCTGAACATACTTTCAAGGAAATACTCACCAGTCTTCCCAAGTCTGGGGGTGGAGAGTTTGGAAAATTCTACAGCTTACCTGCTTTAAATGATCCGAGAATTGGTATGTACATCCAACACGTGCTACTGGTACAATGCTACATGTTTTTCTTTTGTGGTTTTTAATGTTCTATGCTATGATATATGTTCCAAGGTACATATTCTTCTTAAGGTTGTTATGTGCTTTTTTATTTGGCGAATTTTGATGAATGTTAATTTTATTTGAGCTATATATCAGATGAAAAATTTGCCATGGATCAGCCTTTAAACTGCTGGATGCTTATTCATATCTTTTTATGTATTTGTTATTTGCTCTTTTCTTATCCTGCAGATCGACTGCCTTACTCTATAAGAATCCTTTTGGAATCTGCAATACGTAATTGTGACAATTTCCAAATTACCAAGGATGATGTAGAAAAGATTATTGATTGGGAAAATACTTCACCCAAGCAAGTTGAAATACCCTTCAAGCCTGCTCGTGTTCTCTTGCAGGTTAGTAGAATAAGTTGAATTATCATTTTAGCTTTAATAATTAAACATGAATTCCACTTGGTAAAGCTTTTGTTTTCTTCACCAGGATTTTACTGGAGTGCCAGCTGTAGTTGACCTGGCTTGTATGAGAGATGCTATGAAAAATCTTGGCAGTGAACCCAAGAAGATCAACCCATTGGTTTGTGATTATGATTAAGCATGGAATTTGGTGTCACTTTGGGACAGTTGCACAGCTAGGCTTTGCACAGAACTTACTTGGCATGTGATATATTTTTTCTTTCACAATGTCTAACTTATCGTGTTTGCATTCAGGTTCCAGTCGACCTTGTCATTGATCATTCAGTTCAGGTTGACGTAGCACGATCGGAAAATGCAGTACAGGCAAATATGGAACATGAATTTCAGAGGAACAAAGAGAGATTTTCTTTCCTTAAATGGGGTTCATCTGCTTTCCATAACATGCTTGTTGTTCCTCCCGGTTCTGGAATTGTCCACCAGGTAAAGAAGTTTGGTATATGACATGCGTTGGATTTCTTACTGTAATAGTTTCATAGTAACACATTTCAATATGCTTGACAATTGCTGTATCTCATTGAATGTGCACCATACATTTGAAATGAGGAGGGCCTTTGTCTTGCATGGTTTGAGCAGTCATATGGCTTGTGAACTATGTACTTGAATTTGCATCTTGGTCCTGAATTTTCACATTTATTATAATTTATATGTTGTAGATCATAATTGATTGATTTGGCACATAATATAACTCTCAATGAATTTGTAGGTTAACTTGGAATACCTTGGACGGGTTGTCTTTAACACTGATGGCGTTCTATACCCTGATAGTGTAGTTGGTACTGATTCCCACACAACTATGATTGATGGGTTAGGAGTTGCTGGTTGGGGAGTTGGAGGAATTGAGGCTGAAGCAGCAATGCTTGGTCAGGTATTTGGAATCCACCCAATGACTTGTATCTAGATAGTTTTTTTAGTTTTAGTGGTGTATTTTCTGTCCCTATCTTTTTCTACCTTATTTTATTTTATTTTTAATTTGCGAACTGATTTAGCGTTCTTGTTCATAAAAGAAAATATATTGAAAACACCTAAGTGGATGCATCTTTGTTTGTTCGTTTACTGCATAGAGCCTTTCCTACCCTGTAACTTTTATTACATTGACATAAATATATACTGTTGCATGCACATTTACTGTTAGTCACCAGATGCATGCCTAACATTGTGACTATCTTTTTCCGATGCTGTACTTCACAAAATTGACAGCCTATGAGCATGGTTTTGCCTGGTGTTGTTGGATTCAAGTTGACTGGCAAGTTGCGCAATGGTGTTACAGCTACTGATTTGGTTTTGACAGTCACACAAATATTGAGGAAGCATGGTGTTGTTGGCAAATTTGTTGAGTTTTATGGTATATTAGTTGAGGATTTGCACAAATAGAATTTTTTCAACTACTAGAAATCTATTTCAATTGTGTTCAGCTCTAATTCAGTTGTATATATCTAAATAGGGGAAGGTATGGGTGAACTATCACTGGCTGATAGGGCCACTATTGCAAATATGTCTCCTGAATATGGAGCAACCATGGGCTTCTTTCCTGTAGATCATGTGACATTGCAGTATCTTAAGTTAACCGGAAGAAGCGATGAGACAGTGAGCTCTTTCCTTTTTATTTGTTTTTATATTTTGTGATAAGGTGCTATTGTTTGTTATTGGATAGCTAATACAAAAATGGTGTAACTGGTTTTTTCTTATACTTCAGGTCTCAATGATAGAGGCATATTTGCGTGCAAACAAAATGTTTGTCGACTACAATGAGGTAAACCTTTTCCATTACTGTCATATCTATTACTTTTGGTTGATGATAATTATCTTAGATCTGATTCAAGGGTGTATTTTAATGATACAGCCTCAACAAGAAAGAGCTTACTCTTCATATCTGCAGTTGGATCTGGCTGATGTCGAACCTTGTATATCAGGACCAAAGCGGTATGCTTTATATTTACAGCTTAGGAATCAATTTATATCGACTTATAGTGCATCTTTTGGTGCATCATTTAATCAATGGTTCATTATTATGCTTCATAACAGGCCTCATGACCGAGTTCCTTTGAAAGACATGAAGGCCGATTGGCATGCATGTCTTGATAATCAAGTTGGATTCAAGGTGAGTTGCAAATGTCCTTTGTGATGGATTGGTCACTTTTTATTTTTTTGTTTCTTGTTGTTTTTATTTGTTCTGAGAATTTATACCTCTATGTGCATTCCTGTCTTCATTATTCATAAGCCTATCCTCAGACGGAACATCTAAATAAACGACAATAGAATCAAGCTTGCCATACATAGATGTATGGTTTTGTAGTTTGGTTGTGATGTCAGCTGTAACTAAATAATAATTTATTTGTTTGTTCTTTTATATTACGATTCTTTCTTCTATTGCAGGGTTTTGCTGTACCCAAGCAAGAGCAGGATAAAGTGGTAAAATTTTCATTTCATGGACAGCCTGCTGAACTTAAGCATGGTAGTGTTGTGATTGCAGCCATTACCAGCTGTACAAACACATCAAACCCTAGTGTCATGCTTGGGGCTGGTCTTGTGGCTAAAAAGGCTTGTGAACTAGGTTTGGAGGTTAGTTTTAGCTGCTTACACAAATGTTATTTTCATGCAATTTTTATACTTTCTGGGAGGACAATATTTGGAACTATGAATATCTTGTGGGGGAAAATGGATTTTGAGCCCACCCGACGATCTTTCACCGGTGAATGAATTTTGGGTGGTATGGATTTCTAATATGTACTTGACATTATAATATGCTAGGTTAAGCCATGGATCAAAACAAGCCTTGCACCTGGTTCTGGTGTTGTTACGAAGTATCTGCTCCAGAGGTTTGTCATCAATGTTCAGTTACGCTTTTCATTGTCTTGTATATAAGTACATATGGTTCTCGTTTTGATGTATGTAGTGGCCTGCAAAAGTACTTGAACCAGCAAGGTTTTCACATTGTTGGCTATGGCTGCACAACTTGTATTGGAAACTCTGGAGAACTTGAAGAATCAGTTTCTACTTCAATTTCAGAAAATGGTAGAACTGTCAAATAATTTTGTTACTTTTTAGAAGCAATTAGATTGTATGAAATTTTTGCTATGAAAATTTTGCAAGAAGTTCTGATCTGGCCTTTCTAACCATTGGGATCAGATTTGCTGCAGTTCATGAATCAACATTTCTGCTCATGAATCAACATTTCTGTGTTGTGATGCTAATTCTTCATTTGCTATTTTACTGGTTTCCTCTGCAGATATTATTGCAGCAGCTGTGCTTTCTGGTAATCGAAACTTTGAAGGTCGTGTACATCCTTTGACAAGAGCTAACTACCTTGCTTCACCTCCATTAGTTGTTGCCTACGCCCTTGCTGGCACAGTAAGTATCTAACTACTAGTGATATCATCTTTCTGATTCCTACTGTCTACAAGATGCCCTTGCCAATTACAATAGTGACTGGGGTCTTGATGCAAAAGTCTTTGAATCTGATTTAGTTACCAGTCAAAGTGTCTTATAAATCTGTTGCGGTCTTTATGTTCTGAAGCTAATTATTTGCAAACAATGACATTTACAATCTAGAACTAGAAACTTTTATACTAATTACATGATATGTTTTGCAGTTGCTATTATCCCCATAATCCTTCTACAAAATATAAATTTCTGTTATCCTTTTATTTATCCATTTATTATTATATTTTCAGGTTGATATAGACTTTGATAAGGAGCCAATTGGATCAGGGAAGGATGGAAAGAGTGTTTACTTTAAGGATATATGGCCTAATAATGAAGAAATTGCAGAGGTAATTTATGCTGTGCTTAGAGAAAGTATATTAGTTCTGTCCTATTGTTTGGCCTCAATTTTGGAGTGTTTTTCTGTAGGTTGTGCAATCTAGTGTCTTGCCTGATATGTTCAAGAGCACTTATGAGGCTATCACAAAGGGCAATCCTATGTGGAATCAGCTCTCTGTTCCCACTTCCACTCTTTACTCTTGGGATCCAAATTCAACCTACATTCACGAGCCTCCATATTTCAAGAACATGACCATGGAGCCACCAGGCTCTCACGGAGTGAAAGATGCCTACTGCTTGCTTAAATTTGGTGATAGTATAACTACCGATCATATCTCTCCAGCAGGAAGTATCCACAAGGACAGCCCTGCTGCAAAGTATCTTCTTGAGCGTGGGGTGGATCGCAAGGACTTCAATTCTTATGGTAGCCGTAGGGGCAACGATGAAGTGATGGCCAGGGGCACCTTTGCAAATATTCGTCTTGTCAACAAGCTCTTGAATGGAGAAGTGGGCCCAAAAACAGTTCATATTCCAACTGGAGAGAAGCTTTATGTTTTCGATGCAGCAATGGTGAGCAACACTACAGACTGATGTTGGATATTAAACTAAGTTCAAATAGGTTCAAGATGGTAGTAGCTCTGTCTCTGATGATTTATTTTTAAATGTCATGGTACTTGCAGAGGTACAAGGCTGCTGGTCAGGATACCATTGTTTTAGCTGGAGCTGAGTATGGAAGTGGCAGTTCCCGAGATTGGGCTGCCAAGGGTCCAATGCTTCTTGTGAGTTTTTACCTTTGCTATTTTAACAATCATGGAACTTGGTCTTCTCTATCCCTATTTCCTTAAACGAATTTATCAACTTTGTCAGGGAGTGAAAGCTGTGATCGCCAAGAGCTTTGAGAGAATTCATCGTAGTAATCTTGTCGGTATGGGAATCATTCCTCTATGCTTCAAGCCTGGTGAGGATGCAGAAACAGTAGGATTAACCGGTCATGAGCGCTACTCAATAGACCTGCCAAACAAAGTCTGTGAGATAAGGCCTGGCCAAGATGTTACTGTCACAACCGACACTGGGAAATGCTTTACATGTACTGCACGCTTTGATACAGAGGTATTTTCGCTGCATTCTCTTCTTCAAGTCTCTGCTTATTTATTTTTGTTCTATGTTTCAACCTAGTCTAAAATTCAATCTGATCTGTAGGTGGAGCTGGCATATTTCGACCATGGAGGCATTCTTCCATACGTCCTCCGAAATCTTATTAAACAGTAAACATTTGAGCTTTGATACAGTGGCTATTTACTTTTACTCCTTTTCAGCTACTTTGAAGTTGGATGAGGTTCATAATAAGACCAAGAAGGAAGTACATTGTTTATTTACATTTTTTTTTCTTTTAAAAATAGGATTAGGTTTCCTTGTGCAGTTCTCTCGTCAATTTCTTTTTCGTTTTTGGTTAAACGTTGTGAAATTGCAACTGGAAATGGCATGTTGAATTGATTTTAGTCTATCGAACATGCCGTGTATATTATGTTCAACGTGTTGTTTTTTCTGTTATGTATTTCCGAAGCTTGCTGGTGGTAGTGGGTTAAATGGTCTAACCATCACACCAGTATTGTGAATGGTTTGATTCATGTTCATGTAAAAAAAGAAAACAAATGTCGACCTAATTTTATTATCTAATTAAAGATCCGAACACATCAAGATTTATGAAGTCATACAAATTTGTATGAGTTATGTAAATAGTTAATTATAATATTGACTCCAAATATGATTGTAAAACTGCTGGTTGTCAGAATCTGAGATCTCTTAAATGCGCTCTTCCGGGCAAACCCATATATCAGACGATGAATAAGTGAGCCCAGCTTTGCCACTGTAATAGGGAATTCAAATCCAAGACAAATAAAATGACACATGAACATCAATAAACTCTTCATCCATCCTATATAAAATTGCTCAATGCCGCCATCAAATTTTTGATACTTGATCATGACGATGAAATTGAAGTCTAATTACAGAGATACGTTCGTGTTTGGAAATAAAATATCGACAAATGAATTTTCCGAGCTTTTAGAACAGTAAGTTTCAGTATTTCAAAACGTGCTACCTGCCACACCTAAAATATTTTACAGACTTATCATTAACATTTGACATAAAAAGGATAAAAAACAAAACAAACACAATGAAAACTGGCTAACATGTCTTGGGAATACAGCATATCAAAGTATTCCGAACTCTACTTCCGACTGTTAAGAGATTTGCTAGCTTTTGAAGCCAGGGCCATTGCCTTGGCACTTGAGTTTGTCATCATCCACTCCCTCTCTGCACGCCGCTGATGTTGCCTTGCATTCTTAGCTCGCTTTGGTGCCAACCGCGTGTCCCTTTCTGCAAAGGCTAGTCTAAATTTTTCGGCCATGGACAACTCGTTGGGACTCAAAAGTGATGAAGATACGACCCTTGGTGTATGCCAAGACACTGCCCATGTACTGGGATCGATATCCTTGACAAAGGGATCATCCAATGTAATATCTGGAAATGCTTCCCTGGGAACTTCAGATCCTCTGAAACCGAAAGGAGAGGGCTTGGGATTTACGATTATACGTGGGCATTCAGTGGACAACATCTCCAACGAATCTTTGTCAATCTTCGGCTGCAAATAAAGGTAAATGAATGAGTTTCTGGAAAGAAAACCTTCAGTAAGCAGGGGGCAAAATCCTTTACTTGAATCAGAAACATCTAAGAGAGAATAAATATGAGTAAGGGCAATAGCTTATATTGGGCAATTCCCAATTAACGAACACCATGTTCTTGTGAATCATACATACATAAAATTACACCATCCATTTATTCTCAAAATAATTTCAATTTCTAGTCAGCATCAGTCAGGGTGCTCCCTCTAGCAAGTGAAAAGTTGACACAGTAGTCCTACTCCGTAAGTGGTCAGATGGAAAGAAAAACCTTGCAAAATAGAGAAGCTTAGACCAAAGAATTGATCTCATGTACAATTAAAGATAGATCCCCATACCCACACAAACCAGCGCAGTGACTGTGCACCATGACCAATCTCTGTGTTAACAAGTTCCTCCCAGGAATCTCCCCCCACATCATTCAGCTTTGGTTTCAAAATACCCAAGCATCTGCGTGCGGTGTGATCGCTCCTTGGTGATCCTCTGCAATATTAACTTTGGTTCATAGCCTGTTGTAATGTTAGTATCCTAGTCAAACCCCCAAAACCCTGGGCAAACTAGATAACACGACACAGAATAAACATGAAAATATTACCTAGAAGGTTGTATGGTTGAAAAATCAAGTACATTATTTTTTTTTGTAAAACAAAGAGTCGTTTTCCACGAGATTTGACAATTTGAAATGTTAAGAAAAATATACTAGCATGCAAACAAATTACAGAAACTGAAAGGTTGACAAGTTGCTAATGAGATAATATATAAAATTTCATACAACTAGGACACTTCTAACATATTACTTAGTCATCTATTCATATAAAGCTCCCATGCATTGCTCTCTTTCCTATATCCAAAATCTACTAATATTTTCACAGAATAACATAAGATGAAACCGGTAAATCATGTACATATATCTCGAGGATTAAGGGATAATAGCAATATATTCTCACTCTCCCAGTTTGCCCACAAAAGAAAGGACAAGGAATAAAACACGAGGCTCTTTTATCTTCTAGTTTGTTTATTGTTTCAAAAGTTGAGAATAATTTAAAAGTTATGGAGAGAAAATGTATGAAACACAGAACAACTGCATATCTAAAAGCTCATGAGTAGAAAAATATATATGCATAAATTCTTGTTCATAATACAAAATGTTTATGACATTCGGGAAGAGACTGTACCCGCTTCTCAATATTTCTAATGAATGGCAGTTCAGAAGTAGTTCAGAGACACCAGCAGCAGTAATTCTGTCACACCGGCTGCATTGAAACAACATAAATATAACTGAAGAGTTCTAAAACCAAAATGGAAGTTTAGCAGCACAATACTTGGTTAGCCAACTATCCTTAGTCAGAAACAATGATCAAATTATGAGAAAACTATAAATAGAGAAGATAAATATTAAATAAATCATCATCAGATAAACTTAAAAATGGAATAGATTACCAAGCGCTATATTAAGAGATCATGCATTAGGTTAGGATCCACAAATCCGTATTGATGACTGTAAAACAAGTTACCAGTGAGATCATCAATAACCTTCTATTTTTTATTTTTACTATCAAATTTTTACTCAAAGGCATCATGAAAAAGACAGAAAATAGGCATTATAGGTTATCAACTTTGTAGGATGAGAAATATGACACTTAATTATCACATTTGTTCAGCTTATCCTTACATGAAACCAAGTCTGATAGCCAGTCCTATAGAATTGCAATCCTCCACCTAAAATCTAGTTTGTGTTGAACCATGTAACTAGCTTGTTTTTTACTTGAGATTCTTTTGAAGATTTAAAATACCGTACCTTAAATCCACTGCTCTCAGAGATTTGCACACTTCGACCACTTTGACTAAACCAGAATCAGAAACATCTGAACCAGAAATGTCAAGAATTTCCCAGGAATTATCAGCTAAAGAAATGATAACATCATCAGATAGAAATTTTCTTCTCCGGGCAATTGCGGTTATTGCTATCTGTCATTCAATGATATGGATTCAAACATTAGAAAATATAAATAAATTGTTCTCAAATAAAAGTTTGATACAAAACTTATGAAAGTGCAACAATTAAAACCCTCTAACACTATAACTGCCTCACAAATTGCATAAACCTCGGCCTCATACATAGGACTGTTTATGAAAACCAATCAAAGTCCTTGCACCTCCCCTCCTCAAATTACAAGAAAACAAAGTAAAAGCAAAGAAAGTTACTTCAATAGACAACCTTAATATCTGCAGGAAAGCTGACTGCAATCTCTTCCAAATCTCCGATAATGTCCTCCAAATGCTTTCCAACAACTCCAAGACACAGGCTCACCAAACTTGGAGGTTTGGCCTTCTCACGATGTAGTCCTGTCATCAAGAAACCTCAACAAATAAGCTCACAAATTACAACTTAACTACCATCTAGCAAGCAACCTTAAAGTTCTTCTCTGCACACTGTAAAGAAAATTGAGTGCATTATTTTGACTTTGTCATTCAATTGCAATACCGATACTTATATTCTACAACACAAAATAAATAATTCAAAGTTCTATTACAGAAGTTAAAAACTTCGATCAAGCTGAATCTCGTTATTTCTAGAAAGTACCAGACCGTATAATATATTTCTACCACTATCCGAGCAACCAAACAGAGCAATATAGCACTAACATGACAAACATAACAAGTAAAATTGGTACAAATCAATTTGGAACCTTTTAATTTGCGCGTTAATTTACATATTCAATGAATTTTAAACATTCTTATACATAAGAAGAGAGAGACTCACTGGGATTCAAATCGAGTTTCTCGAAAGAAGCTGTTACGTTCTTCGTAGGCACATTTCTTTTCGTCAAATTTACTACTTCACAGACAGATTCACGAAATCAAGTAAAGACAAAGAGATGTAAGATTACTTTTGTGAATATTCAGCTGCAATTCGAAAGTAAATTCATGAATTGATTACAAAAAAAAAAAAAAAAATAGAAAGAGAGGGAGACTTACTGGGATTTAAATCGAGATTCTTCAAAGAAGTTGCTATGTTCCTCGCATCTTCGTTTCTTTCCATCAAATTTGAACTTCAAAAACAGTGCAGAATGAACAGATTGGTATGATTCTCAGCTGAAATTCGAAAGCTCGACAGGTAAATTCATGAATTTGGTATTTAAAGATCGGGAATTTCGACGAATTTACTGAATACACCTTCGAATTATTATAAATAACAGATTTATTTTTTTATACGACATGTATTATAAGAAAGAAATAATATTGGGGCATTTTGGTAAAGTGTCAACCATCTGCCACTTTCTTTCTCATCCTTCCTTGAATTGAAATTAAAGTTCCAAAGGCCGGCATTTCTGTTCAGTTCAGTTCACAAATTCCTTTCAGAGTAACGCTAGAATCAACCACGCAACGACAAAATTAATAAAAAAAGGAATCGTCTTGCGTCAAATGATGAAGGGTTTACAAGGCGGAGATCAGAACCTGCCGGCAGATGTGAGCCAAGTGATTGATCTGCTGGAGCGCCACTGCTTGGCTCCCGATGGTTCTCTCGTTTCCAAATCAACTTGCTATGAACTCCAGCTCGTGCATTCTCTCCCCCATCACATTTCCATAAATTTCGCTTTTCATCTGTTGCAATTGCTGAATTTTAAATTGGTTAATTAAATAATAGATATTTGTAAAAATTTGGAAAAAGGAATAGATGCCAGTTTTTATTTCTGGCTTGTTGGGATACTGAATTCTTAGACTGTTAATTTAATTTTTGCAGGCAAGAGAGGAAATGTCTAGAGAGAGATTGCGCTATTTGGAAGCCATGGTAGTTTTTCACTTTTGTTTTGGTATTTATTTTTGAAAGTTAGTGTTGCTTGACATTATGAAAAATTGTAAAAATTTTCAGCTGATTGTTAGTTTAATACTTACTGCATTTCAAAGAGACCTTTTATTTATTTATTTATTTATTTTTTTATGTATATTTGTGGCTGGATTAATTTAGGCAATATACTATGAAGCTATTGCTATGGTGGAAGGATATCAACAGGCTGTTTCGGTTGCCAATATAGGAGGCCTTCGTGACATTCAAGGACTCTATTCGCAACTTGGTTTAAAGAACTCTCCACAGGTTTTAATTTATAAACCTAGGTTCTATTTATTTCTGCTTGAATGAAAGAAATGATTGATTTGTCTGTGCTTGTTGGAAATTGTTGTATGATATGATTCACTTTCAATGAATATGAATGTAGGTTTAGGTTTTTGATGTAATGTATATTATGTGATATCGGAAGATATATATTTCAAATGGGCTTGATGTCATGTTTGGCAATGATTGTGAACTTGCTAGCTAATCATGACTGAGAGAACTTGTTGTTGCTTGGACATGTAATGGAGATTTTGTTGATCTGGTTTATTAGGTTTACTTATGCAAGTTTAGAGTCATCAAGAACCATGAACATATTTACTGTGAATTTAGGTTTACGAAACTCTAGAGCACCGATTGGTCGTTGCAGAAGCAGCTCAAAGACTAAGGCTTCCCCTTATATCAAAAGATGGGGAAATTCTTGAGGAGGAAATTGAGAAATGGAGTACAATGTCACGTAGCTCGCTTGATAGTACAAGTACTAGTGTCACAATCAGCTCAAGCTCAAACTCGATAAATTATACAAATAGTTCCATGAACAGCATCTCTGGTGGGAACAATGCTCTTACTGCTAGTGATGCTGAACCTGGAGTTGGCGGTGTTCCTAATCGCTTTCTTGGCATAACACCTATGTATTTGTGGCAAACTCAGCTCCAACAAACTCCATTATCCATGGTATGTAATACCATGCCTTAACGGAATATGAGGTTTACTTAATTTGTTCCCTTCAGTTTCTGTTTATTTAATATTCTTGTTGTTATAAGGCTTTAGATTAAGTAATTCTTTTATATATAATGTGGAGCATTTGAAACTTTCATCTGAATCTCTGATCCTGTGAATTTGATGTTGCAGGATATGGCAGAATACCAGATATCTGTTTCTCGAGAGATTGAGGCTCGACTGAAAGCTAAATGTGATAAGTTAGCTGATGCATTCATTGATGACATTGGTAGTCTCATGTACCCCACCCCCTACTCTCTTTTTTTCCTGTTTATGAGACTTCTGATTGTTTCAAAATTACGTAGTGTGTTTTTGTGATCTACTGTATGGGGACATCTATTCCTTTATAAAATTCTGTGAGAAAAATCAGATTTTTATCTTTAATTTGTACATGAGACTGTGGATACGAGAGTTTACAATTGTTTATGATATAAGTTTAAAGTTCCAGATCAGCTGTGTACTGAATAATTGGACTGATACTTCCGGTATAAAATGATTGAGGGATGGGAGACATACTCAAAATTTATGGTTCAACAAGCAGCTATGTTAATTTTCCAGTGGCCTTTGTCTGTGCAGTGGTTGTGTTTTTATTATTAAGCTTCTTTCTGTTTCAGATTCATCTTCTGGTAATCATTCATCGCCTGCACGTCTTCCAGAAAGGTTTGGGTTACCCTTAATCGTGAAAGCATTCATATTTTTGTTTAATTAGAAATTTAAATCTCACTGCTGTGGGATGTTCAACTATGTTTTGTTTTATTAGGGTCAAGATGATAATTGAAGAGATTGAAAAGGAAGAAGGGGCTTTGCGGGAAGATCTGTACTCTGCTGATAGAAAATTTGCAGAATATTATAATGTGGGTGAAGAGAAACACATCTATATTATTGTATTCTGTCTCTGATATAATGCTCTCTGTATCATCAAAAGTTTGCCTTATATATATGATATCATGCTTTTTAACGGAGATGTGCTTTTTGTGGTAACATCTGCTGTGTAAAATAATTTCATTTTGCAAGGTCTTAGAGCAAATACTTGGAGTGCTCATTAAACTTGTCAAAGATTTGAAGTTGCAACAT
>JAXCLQ010040805.1:119-12852 GCA_035584115.1 Cedrela odorata | reverse complement strand
AATTTCACAGACAGATTAAGATAAGAAATGTCTTCATTTAGTTAATTTTGTCAAAAAGAAATCCATACCCGGTAAAATGCAGTAAAAACTCAAAACACCCTTTTATTCAGAATACCATATTCTTCATTTTCCTCTATTTTCTCAGCAACCAAAGAGAAAATGAACAAAATTAAAAAAGGAAAAAGAAGGAAAAAGTTAGTATTGTTTATTGAACTTACAGATATTTTTTCCAAAACTCGCATGGGCATGTAGCGCTCTTTTTCTTCGGCGAGAACACGTTGAGCCATAGCCCAATCGTCTTTAAACGCTTGAAAAATCACGAGCCCTTTCTCTCTACCTTTCCCGTGAATCTCGAAATGGGTACTCAAAAAGGAAACTTTAAGAAACACCGAAATCATGACTAAGAACATAAACGTGGCGATGATCTTTCGGATCATATTCCTCCCCAATCTCAAACTCTGCGCCGTCGCCGCCGTCCAATGACACCCGTCTTGTATCTCAAGCAGCCATGTCTCAGGCAAAAGGGAAAAAAATTTCCTGCGAAGCATGCGACGATAATGATTGTGATTATGGGACCCAGTAAAAGAGCCGTTAAAGTTGTTGTCTTCTTCATCAGAGATGTAGTACGAATACTCGGAAGAAAAATTCGAGAGTTTGTCAACGTTGTCTAGGAAGTCCGAAATGCGTCGTCTAGTCGTTTTGGGACCACCTATGGGGCTACCGCTTGTTGCGGTGCTCAGGCCACCGGACGACATGGCCCGTATGATCAAATGTCACTGAAAAAAAATCTTTTTTTTCCTGGAAAGTAAGGGAAACGGAGAGAAAGCGAGGGAACCGCCGGTTGAAAGTTGGTTTTCCTTTTTAGAAATGATTTGAGCTGCCTGTCCAAAGACGAGAAGGCCCGAAATCTAAGGACCGGCAAGAGGTATTGAATCTGCCTTTGGTTTCTGTCATGCTTTCTATTTATAGTATTCCAGTATGACAACTAACGTGGGAAGTTTACTTGAAATTATTTTAACTGTTTTTTTTTTAATTTAATTATTAATTTAATAAAATAATAACTTGTTATAATTATATTATAAAGTCTTGGTAAATATATTAATGTATTTTGTATTCTTGTTGAGAAATAGTAACAATAAATTTTGGAAAATTTTAACTATTTTTTTAAATATTTGTCGTATTATTTATTTATATTAATTTTAATTCGATAAAATTATAACGATTTAATAAGAAATAATGTATTTTGTATTCTTGTTAAGAAAAAGTAACAAGATATTTGGTAGAAATTTTTATCTTATTTTGTTATAATTTAATCTTTATTAGACGTGTTAAATAATTTGTAATCGATATTAAGAGATGTATTGCCTTTGATGTGAGCATTGATTTTTACAAACGGGAATGAATTTTTTTATTTAAAAATAAATAAATAGTTAAATTGGCGTATTAAGATATAATTTTGATCATTTTAGCTTTGTTTTAATATCATGAAGTTAATCTTTTTACCATTTTAGTATATAATTTAAAAGTAAATGTTATTACTTTTATTTAATGGATACATTTAGATCTTTGTATCAAAGGAAATTAATTTTACAAAATGCAATAAATTTTTTACTCATGGAAAATAATGAAAACGATTTAACATGCATTTTAAAAAAATTCAAAAATTAGGAATTTTTTTTTCACGGATTACAAATTCAAATACCATTTCACAAAGTAAATGGTGTAATTAAATCGGATTTGAACTCTATTGTTACAAAATAATTTGCACGTTCATGTCCTCATTTAAAGTGTTCGGAAAAATTAAAAATATTTTTGATAAAAAATTATATTTTAATAAAAATTATTCGTTTTTTCATTTATTTTTAATACATCGTGAAAGATTTGATTTATATATTTTAAACATTAATAAGGCAAAAAAAAAAAGTTTAAAACAAGTATATTTGTGTATATTATAATACATGTGAATATAGATATTATAATTAACAATTCAATTGTAATTTTATATTGACTAATTATTTATTTTTTAACTTACAATAAAAGTTAATGTGTCTTAGTTATTAAATAAAACCAATTATGTTGCAATAAACAATGAAACTTTGTCTTGAGAGTTTGAGCTTGTGCAAGAGAAAGCATGTGATTCGATAATATTTATCTTGTCATGAAAGAGTAGACAATAACACCCACATTAATTTGTTTAAAATAGGGAAACAAATCAAAGTTGCTGAAAATTGAAAAGTGCTTCTAGCAAAAGCACTTTTGCAAGAAAACTACAACACTCTTTTTTGTTACTTCATGATTTGAGAATTTAGTTTACAAAAGTTAACCATATTATGCCATGTAATGCAAAAAAATATTTTTCAATTTTTGAATTTTTTTTAAATTTTAAGAATTTCAATTAATCGCATATATCGCCGTTTCTTAATTCAATAATTTAACCGGTGGATTAGTTCATAATTGGAAAAGCAAATTTGTTTTTGAAAATAAAAGTGCTTTTTCTTTTGCTAATATTTATGTGTGTTATGGTTATGTTAATGGGCATTTAGTCATTGAAATTAGCCTAATGGCCGTAGTTAATACAATGGAACGTTCCCCGATCCAATTGTGTCACTTTATCTTTCACCCTTCCTATCCGTACGTATCTTGTAACATTCAAACTCTTAGAAAAATCTTCGAAAAGACACGTGGCATATTTCTCGAAACTTGCGTCTCTTGTGTTACATCTCCTGTCGGCTTATTATTTTTTAATTAAACAAATTCCTCAATAATTCTATTAGCCGTTTGATTCCCGTCATGGGATATTATTCGGTGCGTCAGGAAATTGATTAACTGATGGTTCTCTATTGATTTTGAGTCGTCGGATTCCAAGATGGATGATTTAGACGGTATCGGAGATGTGGAGCAGGATAATAGTGTGGGTGGAGAAGTATGTGATTTGAAGAGATAGTGCAACAATACGAGGAAGTGATCCCATGATAATTTCAACGCGGTGCGTAAGGTAAGCACGTTGTCGTTTTGTGATATTAGTTTGGTGTGTCTGGGGCCGGGTCGCAGTTTTGAAAATTAAACATGTAATAATCAAAATTAATTTTCAGTAATATTAATAATAATAATTCGTTACCAAATTTGTTAATATTCAACAATGCCACCAAAGAAAAAGTATAATATATTATGTTGGGTTTTGACCTTTAAAACAAGAGAAAGGTTATTATTGTAAATTATAAAGACTAATTTGATAATTTTTTAAAAAGAAAATATGGGAAGATTGACAAGGAGTGTACGCAGTGCTTCCGTATGCATCTGATAGGTTGAAGCAAGCAAACAACCAAATAAGCAATAATATTATGTAAGGACAGAAACTGGAAGTCATGATTCTGAAACAATGAAGTCTCATAAAATGATAGGAGACAGAGACATGTTTGGAAATTACATGAATGCAAGTATTTTTAAAGTACAATACCTGACTGACATGATAATTGAATAGTGAATACAATCAAAGAAGAAATCAAGACCAAGTCTAAGTCAAGCACTTGTAGTAAGAGTTTAGTGGGGGAAGTTGTTGATGCACAAAAGCAGATGGAACTTGACCTAAACTTGCTTTCATTCGTTTCCCATGAGAGAAATGCTATCCTCTCATTACACTAAGTTAATCTTTTTCTTTTTCTTTTTCTTATTGCCAAGTCAAGAATCCTAAATGAAAGTCTTCCCATTAACAACAGTACAGTAATACTATATCATTATATAGGGTGAAAAAATTTGTATGTTCAATGCAAAAGAATGAGAGAAATGTTTAATACTTGATGGTGGGTTTTGACCCACAATTCTGGCTTGTATACGACGGCAAGACTTAAACACAAGGGTCCACACGTTTGTTAAGTAGTGTGGAATTGGAATTAGAATTGGAATTTGAGGTGTTTAAAGTGGGGAAAATGGGGATCCACTCACACGTCAACCTTGTAATTAAAGTTTAGTTTGGTGGTTCGGTTGGACTTTGGAAAGTTCTTCTTGTGGCGGTTCAAGCACTAATCAATCATAGAATTCAGTATGAGTATTCCCCATTTCAGATTTCATTGCATTTTCCACCGTCACACCCAATTTGTGTCATTATAAGATTTGGCCTGTTCAATCATCAAAACCCGCAATAAAATATACAAACTGCTGGCTGGAAAAGAAAAACATCTAGGTATGATCTCAAGGTAATTCCAAATCATCCCACATCAATTCACTGTTGCAAATTTACTTTCCATGAATGATATGCTGAAAGCAACCTAAAAGTTTGTTTCTCATAAACCTGGAAAAAAAAAGAATCTTCAATGAATGGAAATTATTATTTCATGCAACACACGGAAAGAAAAACATATGTTCTTACCAATTCCGGCCAACACATATCAACATAAGAAAATTCGACCCCAAATCTATGAAAGATCTGCCAATTTATTGCTACTCACACAAAGAAAATAACTCACAAATTTCAGTTGGCATAAATACTATAGACTTGAATCTCATGAAGATGAGAATCTGAACCTTTACAATCTTAACCACTCCAAACAAGGACAAAGCCCCCAGCAAAACCTAGGGATAGTAGTCCTTCAAATACACCTCCTTGCTATTACCAATTATATAGAAACTGAAGGATCGACCACGATGAGCCACGGTGACACAAGTCACTGCAACGACAGAGATGGTATGCCTCTGACATATAACCCTTGCATTATGAGGTACAAGAGCCCTTTCCGCAATGACTTCAGAAGCAAACTTGTTCAGAAAGAAAGAGTCAGCTAAAAAGGCAGGAGAGCACTGGTATGCCTGAGTGTTGCACAACTGCACCCCTTTGGCTCTGTGGAAAACCCGTCTGGGACAGAAGCAGCTCCACTTGTTGCACTTACTTTTCGGGTTGAAAGTGTCTTCCTGTAAACAGAAAAAACGATATTCATCAGTGAGTATGTTGTTAAATATTTTAAGGCACTTAGATCAAATTATCCTTCAAGATAGATACCCTCCGAATTCCATGCTCACCGAGGAAGGATTATATAAGCTGATAGTTTTTCAGTCTCCAAGTATGCGCAAGAATGAATTTGAAATTGTAATGACAAGTGGTACAGTCACCATCTAACAAAGGCAACACTGCGTGTCAAAAGAGAACCAATTCCACCACATGTCCTGCATTTTATTAATCCACAAGATCCACAAGTTGTACAAGGAATCTTTCCCTTTCCACCACATTTTGTACATCTGCAGAGAAAATTATTGAACGGCACCAACTACCAAGTTAATGGCTATCCAAATCCAACAACAACGAAGTTACCACCTATCAACAAATGGCGCTTGTCAGTCAGAAAATTTAAAATCAACATCCCAAGCTGTAGCATGTAGTTATGATAGTTAACAGATCAAATAATTCATCGTTAAAGAAAATTTATTAGTTTGAACCATATGTTGGAGCTCAGAATCAACTTGCCAGCAAGACAATATGTGTTGCATGACATCATCACAAACAAACAAAGGACTAATGGGAAAAGTGCTCACATGGTGTCAGACCCATCTCTATGAGCAATTAAACCCCTTCCGTAACAAGTGGAGCATTGTGTCACCTGGTTTTCCTTATAAAATCCATGCTCTTGATCTGCATTGCAGCTGGGACATACAGTATATCCTCGTCCTGCACAACCCGCATATCAAATCAACTTCAGCATTATCTATACATGAGAACCGCATAGTACTTGTATGGCTAACAGGAGCAATAAAGGGAAATAGTGGAGGAGGGTGATAACAAATGACAGATCAGAAAGTAAGCAAATAAATTTGGACAACTTCCACATCTGAAAATTGTATTATAAAACCCATAGAGAGTCCATTGTTTCAGGATTATTACCAGAGCATTTCTCAAGGGTTTCTGAATTAGGAATTTTTACTCGTGTTTCTTGATGAGGTACAAACAGAACAGGGAATTGTGACCTTAGATCCAATTCCCAGGTGCCTAGTGCAGGTACATTATCTTTCCCACAGCGTTGCCACCAACGTAAGGCTCTGTTTCTTTTATACTTTCCCTCTCCTCTATGAATGTTTCAAGAGTTCCAACATAGACATTACAGTCTTCAGCAGCATGAATCTTCCATGTCCGAGCTGGACGACTTTCCCAACAGCAATGATGATCGACATGATCAATGAGAAACTCCCTTATCTCTACCTCATCCAATATTTGCCTACGAAAGGATCATTCATTTAATAGAATGTTGCTAGCCTTACACTAAAATGTTGAATCTGACAAAAATATTAGGATGAATCTCCATCACCTAAACAAAGACATGCAAGAAACCTGTTATACCATTAGAAAAAACAAGCACTTTACCCTATACGGTTGCTAGACAACTCACGCTCAACCAAAATCTTTTAAGTTTCATGAAAAGTTTCCATCTTTATTTCCTCTTATCCAATAAATTTGTTTGACTGATGTCAGAAGTCAGCAACATAGTTAAATACTCACAAGTTTCCAGAAAACCAAAGCAAAACAAAAAGGGAAAAGGTGGTGTTTCATTAATTGCAAACAATGAAATGAAAAGAAGCTGCATTGATTGATTTTGTTCGACCACTGTTGACAAAAGGGTTCAGTTGATCCTTGAAACGTAGACGGAATATCCCATTATGAAGTTATAAAGTTTATTTGTATTCACATGGTAGTAATCCTGACATCCTCTTGACAATATCACGTTTGCAGCACAAGAACAAAAATATAATAGTTGTCCTTATATTCTCCAAAATAACTAAAGCAACCTTTTTCTGCACTAAAGTTATGCTTTCTCATAAATTAAGCTGTCTTATATATCTAGTTAATACTATAACATCAACCGAACAGCGGTTTTCACTTTCATTTTTTCCCTTGTTTTTGGCTATGCAATCACACATAAAATTCTGAACCTCTTTCAAATTTTTAGGTCTATATTTCAACAAATGAAGTCCAAGGAGACCAAAATAACAAACAAACCAGCACAATGTAATGAAGCCCTCCAGAAGAGGAAGAGAGTTGATGCCAAAAAAAGATTGAACCAGAACAGAGAAAGAGAAAGTGCAAGAAAACCAGTAAAGAGAGCTTGAATTCTCACACTACCAAAGCATGCCACAGTCACAACACAAGCCTCAACCTACAACAGTATTAGCATCCTATTCCAACCATGCAAATTTTACTCAAATAAAGGCTTCAAATATAACAAAAATTCATATATTACCCAAATGAGGTTTTATCATATATCTCCCCTGAGGTTTCTGATGGGAGGTAAGTGTGCATTTACACAAATCCTCACAAATCACAGTAGTTATCTGATAAAACCACTTACCCAAATTAACCACACAATTAAACTCCAATTCAATACAGGCCTTACCCCCGAGATTCATTCACATTTCCACCATAATCTCCTCTATAGAATCCTCCTTGATACACGTTAGCTTGCTCTGCAAAATACATAAATCATTAATGGATGACAATAAGGACACAAACAAATAATTAAGCTCAAATAAAACGGTTAGTACGATGCACGTACGGTGAGGATCAGGTTCAGACGAACTGATCAAGGGAGCATGAATCGACGGCGGGTAGTGATCAGAAAAACCGGTAGCCGATCGAATTTCTTCAACGCTGACTTCGGTTTCCGCCAAGGAAGCAGTAGGAATAACAGAATTTGTCCTCCCCACGTGTTGATAGGAGCTCCATCTCCCGTTCTCTTTCACACCCGATTCACTTCTTTTCTCTTAACAACAAATCAAATAACATCACAAAATGAAAATTCCAAAATCGGCTTTAAAACATAAAAGTAAATTAAATTAAAAAATTAAAACGGAAATGTAGTGTAGCATACCGGAGAGCAGAGGCTCCTCCATTGTTGTGCGAGTTGGAAGTGACTGTGAGAAGTGAAGAATCAATTTAAAGCGTGAATTTGCTTCGGCAGTGAGTATGTGATCGAGTCAATTTTTGTCTCGGCATGGGAGATTTGCTTCTCGAAATTTAGTTGGCGGAGAGACGGGACATGGGTCCACACGTAACAGTTACAAACTGCGTGCGAGTTTCTGAGTTCACCCCGAGGAGGGCAGTTTCGTCTTTTGAATCCATCTGGCTTTTTATCTTCTCTTCGTTTGGCTTGGGTTAAATTGCGTTAAGAAAAATAAAATTCCATTTGCTACCCCTCTTAAATGGGGCCTTCTAATCCAAAACATGGGTTGGATAGCACTATTATTTATGAGGCTCAATGGGCCCTGACGAAACGGGCCCAAATGGATAAAAAAGGATGATGAAGAACACTTTTTACTTGAGAGCGGGTATTGCAGTTGCATTTTTACCCCCAAATTCTCCACGTGTATTGATATTAGAACGCCACCACGCCATGTATCCACGGACACTCCATACAACCAACCATACCAAATCCTACCCTTTCAGTTACGCCTCTTATTCGCATCACACTACGATTCCGCTGTCTAGGGTTTTCTTCATCACAGACGCAGGCGGCAGAGCTTCAACCGAAAACAATGGTGAAGGGCAGACAAGGCGAGCGAGTCAGGTTCGGCATCTCTCTCTAATTCTCATCACGTTTTCTATTCTCCGCTTCTGCGTAATAAACATTTTCTTTTTGTTTTCAAAGTCATTTGATTTGACATGGCTCCTGTTTCTGTTCACAGACTCTATGTTCGAGGAACAATTCTCGGCTACAAAAGGTTAGGAAAAACTATTGTTAGTTTCTTGCGTGTTTACAACTGAAGTAACGATGTATTTGGACTGATTTAGGTTTGTTTGGATTTCAGGTCGAAGTCAAACCAGTATCCAAGCACTTCTTTGATTCAGATCGAGGGAGTGAATACGCAGGAAGAGGTGACATGGTACTGCGGGAAGCGGATGGCCTACATTTACAAGGCAAAGACTAAGAAGAATGGTTCCCACTACCGCTGCATTTGGGGGAAAGTTGCCAGACCTCACGGTAACAGTGGCGTTGTTCGCGCTAAGTTCAAGTCAAATCTCCCTCCCAAATCCATGGTAACTGAAAGTTAATTAATTTGTCTTTGTTTGTGTCATTTTAACTTAGATTTGAATATTAAAATTTCATGGTATGTTTTCTTTTCTGTTAAACAGGGTGATAGAGTCAGGGTTTTCATGTATCCCAGCAACATATGATGGTAACAATCCTATGCTATCTCTTGTTTTATTTGTTTAATTTTCAATGCGGATGACTATTTTTAGTTGTTTGAACACTGAAGCATTTAAATTCCAATGAGTATTTTTAGTTGTTTGAGCACTGTAATGTTTTGTTGATTCAATTAGCATAGAATAATATAATTTTTTTGAGCTGTAATTTAAGATAATTGGTTGTCGAGTAAAATCTTATGAATGTAGAGGTAGTTGTTTTGCTGTGGTTTTGATAGCCAAGTAACTGGCTCTTGAGCTATGTTGGTTACTATGGATATATATTTTGTTGTTTAGAAATATGGATTTTTGTTATGTTAGTACTATCTGCAGTGAACTTAGATTCTTATCCACTGTGTTGATAAAGTCATGCGATAACTCTTACATAGTTTTTACTAATAAATCCATCAATCACACCTAAGATTAAATTTTGTATGATTTTCCCATGTCTGAATTTGCATTCTGTCAGTAGTTGTGCATGCTAAACAATTTGTGGTACTCTGGTTTGGTTTCTAGTAAAATCACCATAACAAAGATAGAAATATTTTTTTCTGTGAATTCAAGGTTTTACTAGTATATTTGTCTAAGCAAAACATGGTTGAGAGTTGAAACTTTGCAATTTTCTGATCATTATTTGATCTTGATTAGCTTTTAATTTCATTATTATTATTTGATCTTGATTTCATTGGAATGCTATTGTGTGGTTATTTCAAGTATATTTTTTCTGCAGTAGTTGAAATTTTGGATATATAAGTCTAGTCTTAAATTTCTTGTGTTTTTTTTTGGCTTGCAGTGATGTGGTTCGAATAAGTGCTAGACCGGGAATGTAAGGCATACCTTTTGAATTTGGGAATTATTTTCTTAAAAGCAAAATTTCAAGGTTTTGGACTTTGAGAGTGATACTAGCTTAACTATTTTGCTTTGCCTCTCCAGTTAGTGTGGACTTTGGAACACCAATGGTAGCACTTGTGCTTAGTTTGTGATTTTGATTTTGTTTTTTCTATTACGCTATCAAGTTACTTCATCATTTATCATCTTGTTTTCTTGTGGCTTAAAAGTTTATACGACCATGATGCAGGCTGAGTATTTCATATGTTGGTTTTAATCTGTATGGTGTAGAATGATACCATTTTCATTTCATTCTTAGAATGTTGTAATTTGGTATATCTTTGCAGGAGGAAAGGTTAAACACTCTAGTGTTTTTCCTTTTTTTGGATATATAGCTATTGATGGCATATCAACTTGAAAAGTGTACAATATTGAGGGAATGTGGAAATGATAGGTTCAGAGATGAATGAGTATTGAACATGGTTTTTACTGACACAAATGACTATAACAAATTCTTGTGAATTTATGGTAATTCTATGGTTGTAAAGCTAAAATATTTTTTTAGCAGAAAAACAAAAATTCGAAATTCATGTTTACCATTGTGGTTCACACTCCTTGTTGCTTTGATGCCACTCTCAGTAGATGTCATTTAGCTTCTCAATGTCGTTGTAGGCTTGTCGCTCTTGTGCAAGTAATGATAATATGCTACCAAGTTGATCTAACAAAGCACCAGGTGTTTCTTATTAAACGTTTCATTCATAATCAATACCCCATAGGATTGTCAAATGAGCTGCATAATTTGGCTCTAACAATACGCCGTTGCTTCAGTTTACGCCATAAGTTTTGTCATACGCTTTGTGCATCTTGGCATACGTCTCATGTCTTCCGTAGAAAATCCTGAGGGCCCAATGGTTTTTCACTCAATGCTCGAAGGAATTTAATGCTCTATAGAGCACTTACAGTCTCATTCCCAATACGATGCCACCCAATCATGTCAGTTTCATAGAAAATTTTTGAAAATAATCCTATGTAGCTCTCAATTAATAATTTTGATGGAACTTAATTCAATTTTACTAAATGATCCAGTTTTAAGTATTTTGGACAAATTTACTCCAATGATCTTTCAAACTCTAAAATTCTGAAACTCTAAACTTTAAATCTCAAATTCTTAAACCCTAATTACAAAATTATCTTAAATTTCAAATTCTTAAACCCTAACGATAGTACCCGTGTAATAGTATTTTTTTTTTGTCTTTTTGTTTATTTTTATAATTATAATTTCTTTATTTTTCTTAATTTACATAATTAAATCCACATAAAATTAAAAATTTTACAAGAAATTTAAATATAAAAATAATTTTATCCTTTTTATCTTTTAAAATTTACAATTTTATGTGAATTTTTATTTTTTAAAGAAAAATATTATTTTATAATTTTATTTTTTATTGAAATAAAATTTTTTTCAATTATGTAAATATTTAATTGAATTAAAAAAATAAAAAAAAAAACTTATTATAAATATTTAAGTTCCATCAGTATAATTGTAAATTTTTAATTTCTTTTACTTTATTTTTTTTTATTATAAGTTTTATATTAAAAATTAAAAAAATTTTAAATTTTAAATTACCCTACACCTAGCGCCCCCTGCACTTAGCACGGCCTAACACCCAGCGCGCCTAGCATCCAGCACGGCCTGCGTTCAGCACCCCCCAGCATCCAACGCGGCCTGCACCCAGCATAGGCCTACTTATTTTTTTTTTATTATTTTAATGTTTTATAATTAATTTTAATTCACAAAATAAACATAAAAAATACAAAAAATATGAATAAACACTAAAAAAAACATATTAATTACTTTTTTTTGTTTATTATTCACACTCGGATCACGTATAAGTACATTTTTTACATTATAAAATTAGTTCATTTTTCCGTTTTTCAACGCACTTTCAAAATTATATTCTTTTTTTATTTCTTCCATTGGTGAACGAGCATTTCAACGACAATACAAAACACACAGGTGAGTTTTAGTATTTGTAGTGATATTATTACGTAGGATTATTTCTTTTTTAAATTTGTAAAGATATTGTAAAGTAGGATTTTTTTAAATTTGCAATGATATTATTATGTAGGAATATTTGTTTAATTAATTTAATTGAATATCTAGTAAATTACAATTACTAAATATGCAAAAAAAAAAAAAAAAAAAAACACATGTGAGTTATATTATTTAATTTTTTTAGCATTTGTATTCATTCATTAATTATTTTTTAAATTTGTAATGATATTGTTAAGTAGAAATATTTTTTTAATTAATTTAATTGAATATCTAGTAAATTAAAATTACTAAATATGCAAAAAAAAAAAACACATGTGAGTTATATTATTTAATTTTTTTAGCGTTTGTATTCATTCATTAATTATTTTTTAAATTTGTAGTGATATTGTTAAGTAGGAATATTATTTTAACTAATTTAATTGAATATCTAGTAAATAAAATTACTAAATATGCAAAAAAAAACACACATGTGAGTTATATTATTTAATTTTTTTTAGTATTTGTATTCATTTATTAATTATTTTTTAAATTTGTAGTGATATTGTTAAGTAGGAATATTATTTTAATTAATTTAATTGAATATCTAATAAATAAAATTACTAAATATGCAAAAAAAAAAAAAAAAAAAAAAAACACATGTGAGTTATATTATTTAATTTTTTTAGCATTTGTATTCATTCATTAATTAT
>JAXCLQ010040794.1:0-22040 GCA_035584115.1 Cedrela odorata | reverse complement strand
TTGAACTAAAAATCATCAAAGAGATTGAACTAAAAATCATCAAAATGACATCCCACAGATCACTTCCCATCCAGATTAAGTAAGCAGTTGGAGCACCTGCCATATTTAAACATCTAGCACCCCATCTTACAAGTGGATATGCAGCTTCATCCTCTTGCATGTCAAGTTTTATCTTAGACAGGTTTACCCGGAAGTACCAAGGACTGCCAATGGGAGTAAATCTTGAATAAACTCAATCTCACTACCATCAGGTTTAAAAAATATTCAGATAAGAAAGCCATTAGCTTCCACCTCATAACCATAACTCATAATAAATTTGGATCAGCTTCAAGCCCAAGGTGGACCAACAAAAAGAGTCAGGCCGGGCTGCTCAGACTTTGAGTTGTTTAAACACGAATGAGTATCACTTTGCCAAGGATACGATTGCTTCTTGGTATAATATTAATGTTCAATAACAATACAAAACGGCATTTGATTTTTATTAAAGGAAAAAAAAGGAACAATCCTGAAAGAGCCAATCACTAAATCCTATGATCCAGCAAGATGCTTCAATTATTGTTGACATCAAGTTACAGAAAAGAAATTTACTCCTAAATGCAGCATCAAATAACAACATAGCATATAACATCTCACATATGATTATATTCAGGTGCAGATTTAATATGAGACCAAGCTCTCATATCTTTGGCAATGAGATACTTGACATTCCTACAATTTGTGAGGTTCTAACATTCAATATAATAGAAATAACACTCTAGATGAAGGATAAAAAACCCAAGTATAATAACAAATAGCAATCTCTAAAAAATGTAGGGAGTCACTGGCAGATTCAACACCCTAAATTCAAGTAAAAGTACCTTTGGTGCGGACATTGGATATTCTTCGGGCAAAAATAGTTCCAACTTGAAAACCCCTCCTAAAGAAACAATGGAAACAAGAGAATGTGCCATATCATAATATATGGGAGTACAAAAATAACTAAAGCACAAGTAAAGGCCAAAAAAGAAACAAGTAAACCAGAGATAATATTTCCCAACAACACAAAACATATTTTTACCATTGACGTTAAGTGAGTAAACTAAAAGATTGGAAATGTTTGCTTTCTCCAATACATGTTAACAAACAATTGACACATCAAAATTGTATCAACATTTACCACAATCAAAACTGAGACATGTCATCATCATTTACTAGAAGCAAAAACAAGCACATACGAGAACTCAAATAACACAGTATATCAAAAGAACCACAAAATTAATTATATAATGCATAAGATAAACACGTCACCATAAAAAAGCCACTGAAAACCAATCGGGTCAACGACTTAACATTTATAACATCAAAAGCAACAAGCAGCAAACAAAATAATAGCAAAATCCAAATATAGTCCAAATAATGGACCACGCAGCAATTTACCTTCATATGGAGACTGTGTCGGGCCAAGGATCATCACATTAAAGTATCGCATATTATCTTCCGAGGGAGAAGCACTAATTCCCGGTGCTGTATCCACAAATCACCCCAACACTCATGATCACAGTAAATTCTAACGCGTAAAAAGCACATTTTGTAACAGCAAAAGTACTACAATATGTACATTTTCAAAAGATTTACTAAAAAAACGAAATAACAAATTAGATAAAACTTTCAGAAAGAAAATAACAAATGAAAGGGAGGGAAAACCAAGCACTTGCCTGGTTCACTGAGGAGCCGCTGCGTTTCCTGTTTGGATCAATAAAGAAAAAAATAATAAAATACAAATCAAAACCATCGGAAAAAACCTAATTTTTCAATTCAATCATCGCTAAAGCCCTTATTAAGCTTCAGATTCTCCAATTGAGAAATCAAATTCGTAAAAAAATCGAAACCCATCCCTCGGTAAACCCTAACAACATAAATACAGCATCCAACTCCAAAACGAGTGTTCCCCTTCGCCAAATTAATTATAAATAATAGACAAATTGAAGATTTTGTCTCAAATATTTTAGGGAAACAAACGTAAGCCGATCTCATAAATTGAAAGAGGGATCGAGCGAGAAAGAGGAATAGAGAGAAACCTTGATGATTCGTCGGGGGAGATTACTATTAGCCATTTGGAAGATTGGATTTTTTTTCTTTTGTTTCCTTCTTTGTTGTTCAAGACAGAGAAAGAACGCAAATAGGGTTTTCAGATGAGTCTATGAACAGAAAGTTATAACAATAATGAATCGAAATGGACTTATTTAACATGCTTCCCTTTTATTTATTTATTTATTTATTTCCAAATTATGGGTTTGGTATTAACATTTAAATATACAAACATTCAAAAATAAAATTGGTAATAAACCCTAATAGTAAATTAGTAACATATAAATAATAATAAAAATATGTTATTAATATAATTATTCATTTGGTCATTCAATGTTACTTGTCCAATTGTTGGTTAATGTTGGTAATGGTCAATTGACATTGATTAGGTCAATTTTTATAACATATAGTTCTTGCACCAATAGCACTCACTCTTTGAAAATCAATTATTGTATGATGAATTAATATTTATTAAGAAAAAAATACAAGGGCTAATGTTATTGTGACAATTGGAACTTTATATTTTAATTATAAAGTTATGAGTTGCTACCATTCACAAAATGTAATATCTAGTCATTGGGTTTGGCCATTTTCTTAGATCTCAAGTTCAATTCAAAGATCACCACACACCCATTAATTATTTTGTCCAGCCTGCTAGTGCTTATGAGAAATTCATAAATTTGATGATTAAAGAAATAAAAAAAAAAAGGCATAATCTTTGATATTGAAGACTTAATTTGCAACTTTAATAACACTCCTAAAGCATTGATATTGTATAATTAATTCTTGGTTCATTTAATTTCATGCAAGAGATTACACAAAATTGTCGTTAATTGTTAACAGTCACCCAACCCATGAGATATCTGTTCATAAATCTTTTATTTAATGTGGCAAAAGCTTAATTAATTAATTAAACCGCGACATTAAAACCCCAATTCTCGGAGAACTTGAGGGCACCCTGCAACTGCTTCATTCCTCATGAATCCAAGCGCATTTGCATGGCGAACCGACCCTGCCATTCCAACATTTGTGCTCAGAACAATCCTAGCACGGCTCAGTCCGCGCATCATCTGGTTGCACTCCGGCTTAGGACTCTTCACCAAAACAACTTCGCAAATCAATTCGGCATGACCACTCTGCGCAGATATATTATAAGCTCCGGTCTTGTCAGTGAAAACCTCGTGGGAATACACCACATTGCCATCGTTACGTTTTCGGCATTGCAAGGAAACGGTGGCGTTGGCAATGGGTTCGCTCAGCTTGGTCTCGAACATGACGCGACATGTGTCGCAATACACCTTGCCTTCGACGTACAAGGTTCCGTCGCTGTTGGCGGCGGCGGAGCTGAGGAGGGAAGAGAAGCAGATGGCCGTGGCAACCACCGCTGCAAATTGAATAGCTTTTGCCATAGTTATTTATTATATATATTATACTACTCCTCCTCCTGGGTGACAATTGTGAGAGAGCTTGAGCTTGGAAGGTTTAAGTTCAAGTAGCCATTTTTATATGAATATGTATAGATGTAGCAGTTTTCTTTGTGCGGTATTAGTTAGTCTTTTTTTCTATTTTCATGGCTTGTTTTAAAGAGAAAAGAGAGAGACTCGTTCAACATTCTTATTTGTTTCAACCATTCGAAAGCAGCAGCTTTTTTATTATTAGTCCTTAATCTCTATTATTAGCGTCAAAGAAAAAGAAAATAAAAGACAAAATAATGTTTAATATTTGTTGTTATTTGTTATTTAAGGACAATTAAAGTGGGAGTTGGGTTGAGTAGTTTGTTTTGTCTGCTTCCTTTGTTTCTCTACTCTGTCTGCAACAATGGTGGCTTCACTCTCTTATCCAATATCTCTCTCTTTCTCCCTTCCCATAACCCAGATCCCTACAAAAACCCATACCCTAAAACCCCAAACTCTCACCGTAATCGGACCCACAACGCTATCGGGTCACGTATCAATTTCCGGGTCTAAGAATTCTTCTCTTTCTCTCCTTGCGGCCACTCTGTTATGTTCGAACTCTTCTCTACTTCACAATGTGCCCACTAACTTGACAGATACCAAAGCAATGGTTTCGATTTTGCGCTCGTTAGGCGCCGAGGTTGAGGTTAACGTCAGAAAAAATGATATATTGGTTAATAGTGATAGTGTTTGGTCTGTTGAGCCATGTTTGGAGGAGATAAAGAAAATTCGAGGTGGGTTTTTTGTGATCGGGCCATTGCTGGCCCGCTTTGGTGAAGCTGTGGTGGGTTTGCCTGGTGGGTGTGATATTGGGGAGAGACCTGTAGATCTGTACGTTCGCGGGTTAAGAGCTCTTGGGGCAGTGGTTGAGATAAGGTAAGTGTTATTTATTTTTTTAATTTTAATTTTTAAGCTCATGTCAGTATTATGCTGAGGATCATATCATTTTCAAACACTAGTATGTTATAAAGTTGTTAACTTGAAGAAGTTTCCTTTTCTAGCTACTGATTCGGAGATAATCAAAGTGTAAAATTTGAGAGTGAAGAAGTAATACTTGGTTGAAAAATAAGAAGGATGCATGTTTCTATTGTTATAACTTATATGTAATTTTTTTTTAGGTTGATGATAAATTGATAATGTGGGTTATTCACCATATTGAAGGATCTAGATTGACATTAAGCATCACTGTTGTTACTTATTGTCTTCTGTGATTAGAACAGAACTGTATTTTCTGGTGTGGATGTGCGGCTTTTAGAATGTTTCCTTGGCAGTTTCTGTCCTCTAGGAACAGCAATCATGCAAATTATTGTGTTTCACTTGTAAGAAGAAAGACGGAGGACATGGTAAAGTTTTGCTTGATTATGGGTGGTGAGAAAAGGGTTGAGAGGTTTTGTGTGATCGAGCATCTTTTGGTGCCAAAGAAACACCTTGATCTTGTCTTTGTTAATGAGCGGATTAAAATATTTAATAGGCTTCCACTATAGGCTAAGCACTAGGGAGCTAACTGATAAACTTCATAAAAATTGGTCATCAATCAGATTATAGCTCAAGTTGACATTTCTTCTGGGGAAAAAATTTCTCACGTAAAAGTTTTCACCTTGAATTGTTAATGGAGTAACTTGACTTCTGTTTGTCTGGTCTATTCTTAATATGATCAAAGAGTCTATAAACAAGCAAGAAAAAGTGGGATCTGGCATGAATAAAACCTGATTGTTTGGAATTTACAAGCTGACTAAATATGTGAGGAGTAGACTGAAAGTGATATATTCTTCAACATTACAGGGATGGGAAAGTGCTGGCACATGCTGCAAATGGCAGAAGATTGGTTGGGGGGAGTTTCCACCTTGATTTCCCTAGTGTTGGGGCAACTGAAACTCTTATGATGGCAGCTTCTATGGCTGATGGAGTTACCGTGCTTTCAAATGTAGCCAAAGTATGACCAGATATATATTTCGCTGCACCTTTTACTTTCTCGTTGTGAGGAGGATGGAGGGGCCTTTGGTATTCTCTTGTCTGATGGAATTATTTGAGTAATTGAAGTGAATTCTTCCCCCAAATTTTCACCGCAGGAACCGGAGGTGATTGATCTTGCTCGTTTTCTGAATGACAGTGGGGCATGTGTGTATGGAGCAGGGAGTGACAAACTTTTAATTCAAGGAAAATACCAATTGCATGGTTTTGAATGTTATGTGCCACCAGATAGAATTGAAGCAGGCACCTTTATGCTTGCTGCGGCAATCACTCGCTCACGCATCTCAATATCACCCGTCATTCCTTCCCACTTAGCATGTCTGATAGACAAACTGATAATTGCTGGTTGCAAAATTACACAATGTAATCATGACACCCTGGAGGTAAGGAGAATTTCATGTTCTTTTGCTTTTCATTTTTTTTTCCTTTGGTTGCTCAAGGCATGATAACTGATCGGTATTCTAGGTCTCAGCAATCCCAGAAAATGTTCATGAGAATTTGCAAGGTTTTGATGTTAAGACAAGTCCATTTCCTGGGTTTCCTACAGATCTCCAACCTCAAACAATGGCATTACTCACTACATGTAGTGGTTCAAGTATTCTGGAGGAATCTGTATTCGAAAAACGCATGGGCCATGGTATGTGGTCAGATTAATCAAATACAATATGGCATTAAACACTTATTTTCACCTTAACTTTTTAATCTTTATATATATATATATATATGTTTTTTGCCTCAAGGATTTGAAAAAGAGGGCACATTATTTTTCATTTTTTATCACAACCATTAAGCTCATTGGTTCACTTCAAATTAGATTTTTTTCAAGCTGTATGATTTTATAAATATCCTCTTATCTGTTTTGTGTGTATGTGTTTCTGTGTGGCGCTTGATGAATTATTAATAAGT
Organism: Cedrela odorata; assembly: GCA_035584115.1. Lineage (NCBI taxonomy): Eukaryota > Viridiplantae > Streptophyta > Magnoliopsida > Sapindales > Meliaceae > Cedrela > Cedrela odorata. The sequence goes on along the minus strand of JAXCLQ010040794.1, from coordinate 15,642 downwards.
GGAACTAAGCATCAGTCACATTGTTATCCTTTGCAGTGGTTTTAAATTCTTCCAAAATCTGGCACCTCAATGTTCGGCAAAATTTGAAACTGGACAATGTTTTTGTACTTTGAAGTGTATCGGTGTTCCAAATTTGTTTCCCTTTTGCTTTCTCAAAAGCATATGGTACTCAGTTTAGTTCATTATATGCACTTGCTTCATACATGTCTAATTTTTGTACTCTCATTTGGATAGTAAGAGAATTGCAGAAGCTTGGAGCAAAAATTCAGGTCAGTGGGAGTACTGCTCTGGTTTTCGGGAGAGAGAAAGGAAGGTACACTTGCTTCCACCATGCAATTTTAGATATTTATATCTACATAAAATTAAATTTGATTGCTCTAATCCCTTTGAATTCTTTTACCAGTGTCTTGTATGGTTCTCGGCTTAGTGCTGCCGACTTGAGAGGTGGGGTGTCCCTGGTATTAGCTGGATTGGCCGCAGATGGAACAACCGAGATCAGTGGCATTACTCATATTGACCGTGGTTATGAGAACTTAGATACCAAGCTTCAGCTTTTGGGAGCTGATATCAAAAGATCAATTGCCATGGCCTATCCGCTGTGATAATTACGATAGCTGCTTAAATTGGATATCGATTTCTATATTGTTCCATTTTCAATTAGAGATCATTTATTCCCATTACCTTCTAACCCATCGACCATGTACCTTTTTTTTCTATCTGTCCTAAAGATTCTTTCCCCTCCTTTACACCCCATATCCTGTGGTTTGATAGAGGGTTGATTCCCAATCTTCTAGTACAACGATAGCGGACTCTTTATCTGCTAGACCATTTTTCACCGCTAACCACTTACCTATTGCTTACCTTTAGAATGTGTTAGAAGGCGGGTTTCATATCCAGTCAATGTACTCGTTTAGAAGTTCGCCACATATTTGTACTACATCTCTTGTACTTTTCTCAACACGTACCTTTTTTTTTTTCCTCCTCTCTCTTTTCCCAATGCTAATTAAATGAAAGTGTATCAGTAAACTAAGTTCTAAGTCGTGTAACAAGTCCCGAAGTTAAAAATTATCAGGTTTTCAACATCTAACTGGTAGCTCTTCTGTTGATGCTCCCTTCTTCTATCTCTTTTACCTGCTGGGATTTCATTTCCTTGTCAATGGGAGCATTATCCTGTTCAGCCATCTTGTTGTGAAGAAATTTGACTAGGCCTTGGAGGGAAACTTCAGGATCATTGCTCTTCATAAGCTCTCCTGCAACTTCTGCTGGGGTGACTTCAACTTTTGGGAGAAGTCTTTAAATCTCTGAAGAATTTTTGTTGGCAAATCCCCGGATAACTGAAGGCTAATTGCCTGAACGCAGAGAAGTTACAACATGACCTGTGAATCTGCATGTCAATTCGACCAGGTCTTAGCAAAGCTGGGTCAAGTCTATTTTTGTGATTTGTAGTGAAAAAAATAACGCGGTCATCGGCTATGCATGACCGAAGTCCATCGGTGACGTTCAGGAGTACTGATTGGTTCACCCGTTGAAATGATAAAACCTCAATTTAATCCGAAGAGGTAAAAATAAAAATAAATAAAACCTTGCTAAACTTGCAATTGTATTATGAAATTATACCGACCTGATTTCAATTGTTATTTCTTGATTCATTCTCTGGTTTCCCATTTTGTAGCTTGATACTGCAGTCTGTATCCTCGACAACAATTATGGATCGTCGTAAGATGCCAAGCTACATTGATCTTAACTCAGAATTGGATTCGAAACCCGATAGATCCAGGTCAAGCATTTCATAATTTAAGTGAGTCTATGTGAGTCGCCATGGCTGCAATTAAGCTTGACTTGCCTGTGCCTGAAGGGCCGTATAACAAGTACCCGCGTTAACAGGCTCTTTCAGTTTTTCAGTAGAATTCCTGGCCTGAATGAAGTTTGTCAAATCATCCAACACAGCTTTCTTAATCGCCAAATCCATTGCAAGAGTTTGGACAGTCATTAGATCCTGATCAAAAGTGATTCCATATGCATCCTCTGTTAGGTTGATGTAGTCAACATTCTAGATTAACCTAACAGAGGAAAATGTCTACATTTTTCATTTTCTTTCCACTCTCATTTGGTTTATCAAACTTCGAGTTGTTAGCTTGATTTTCAAGATGTCATGCCTCAAGACACAGATATGTAATCAAATATCTATATCAGAATAAGCTGTCAGCTAAATTGGTTTTATATTTGAAAATAAATTTCTACAGATTTCTCTTGTACATGAAATAAGAAAAGTTGCCAATATGGTCTCAATTATCCAAAACCTGAGAAGCATAAAAAAATGAACTTTTCATATTGTTCTTAGTCATTTATCTTCTAAATCCTTTCCCTCTCTGTACCCCTCTCTTCATCAATGGTCTTCCCTTTCTCTCTTCTTTCCGTTCTTGGAATTCAATATCCTGAGAAGTTTCGGGCTCATCTGGTTCAAACTTCCTCTTGTAAAGGAAATTGACAAGGCCTTGCAGGGAAACTTCGGCATCATTACACTTCATAATCTCTCCTGCAACTTCCGCCAAGGTGGCTTCAACCTCCAATATAAGTTCTTCAATCTCTTCCAAGAGTTTGTGATGGAAAATTCCGAAATAATTTACGGCCAGTAGCTTAAATACAGAAAATGTACAATATGACAAATGAATATGCATTTCCATTCGACCAGGTCCCTAGCAAAGCCGAGTCGAGCCTTTCTTTGTAATTGGTGGTGAAAACAATGATTCGCTCCCTTCCAAGACATGACCAAACTCCATCGATGACATTGAGGGGCCCTGAAAGTGTCACCAGTTAAAAAAATGCGAACAAACACAATGTATCAGATCATTATGTCATATGAAACTTAGAAAGTCAAGCAACATTATACTAACCTGATTTTGATTATCATTCTCTAATTCATGTTCTGATTCTCTGTTTTGTATCTTGATGATGCAGTCCTCAAAAACAATCATGGATCGTCTGGTTATGCCACGCCACATTGACCTTAAATCAGAATTCTCGAAACCAGTTAAGTCCAAGTTGTAAATGCCGTAGTTTAGGTAATTAGCCATGCTGCAATTTGACCTGACTTGCCCATGCCGGGATGGCCATATTACAAGTACCCACATTTCCAAGCTCTCTCTGTCCTTCTGTAGAATTCCTTTGCATTCATGAAGGTGTTCAAATCATGCAACATTGTTTTCTTAAGCTCATTGGATGATCTAATGTATTTTGCGCATGACAGCCAGCTGCGATAATCAACTGAGTGGAGCTTTATTACCTTGTTTTCTTCTTTAATTGCTTCAAACTTCTCCAAAAGATATGGGAAGTACCAATTCATTACTGTCTCTTTGTGTTTCCTGTGAAATGTTACCTCATATGACCTTGTTTCCTCTCTAATATTATTAGCCTTTTTACATATCTACAAACAAGTCTCCACCTTGCACATTTCTGAAAACATCAACTATTTCTTCATCTTTATCTACTGCAATTGCCAGTTTCTTTTTCTCCTCAGCCTAGCTCACACTCACTCTGCAACAAGGAGGAGTCACTTTGTTGCCTAAATAGCTATGAGAAGCCTCAAAACTTGGTTACATATGTTTACTTGAAATTCATCAGTAACAATAGTCAAATGAGAAGAGAAATACCGAGAAAGGTTGCAGAGACTGGAGAAGAGGGGCTTTCGGATACTATTAGGGATGAAGACATTGGCAATATTTGGAATAAGCATTACAGAAGCCGCAAAAGAGGCTGCATTGGATAAAACTGTTGTTGATAAAAGAGGGTTTCAAATCAAATATACAAAGATTGAGCGGAGTTGTTGACAAAGATTTTGGTCAAGTATTGCCTAAAGTGCAAGGTATAAAGGAATATGCATTCTCAATCAATGCCTAGCTACCGCGGGTTTTATAGTGGAAAGCCTGGAAAATTATGTAAACCATTCCAATAGAACTGGTCTTTGGTTTAACTGTCAACCCTGGAATGCATTTCCGAGGGAATCTTAATTTCTGTCCAAAATGAAGAGGACTTTTCTAATTTCCAAGTCAATCGCTTCAATGATTGGCAACTTGGACAACCAGTCAATCCTAGATTCCAAGCCAGAAGTTCAATGACGAAACAGACTATAGAAAATACTCACGACATCTTACAGAACAAAGAAATTTAAAAAAAAAAAACCCACAAAATGATGCAGCAGTCAAAACCACTAAAGCAAGCAAATCATATAGCAACTAAACCCACAAAACCATAACACCCACCAAAAACAAGTGAAACGGGAACAAAATCTGAAATTGTAATTGGGCAGGGAGAGATCATCGAAGGCAGAACAGAGTATAATATGCAAGAGAGATGGATAAACGACAATTAATTGAAAAAAATTGATAAATTTTTCTATTAAAATCAACGATGATTAACCAATTACACAAAATTCAAGACTCCCTTTCCCTAAAGTTATAAAAAAAAAACCCTAAACCTGTAATTACAATTACTTTCTAAATATGTGTACAAAGAATCGTTTTTTTTTTTTTCCAAGCACAAAATTTTTTTTATCTAATATTATTTACCCAAAAAAAATTGAATCTTGATCAACTATCTCTTGATCAGCGCAAACCCTAATTTAATCTTCACCGGCAAAATTCAATCAACAGCTCAGCAACGAAATAATAAATTCATCCTCCTCAAGATGCGTCAGCCTCAGCAAAACCTTCCCTCTCACCTCCTCCAACTCCGCCTTCACCGCCGCCAACTCCTCCATACTTCGACACCCATTTATCTTATCCTTCAAACCCGCCTAGAACCGGCACAATTGAGTTTTAATTTCACCATTCTCCACACCGTCTTGGTTACTGTTTCCGCCGTTTAAGAATTTCTGAATAACCGCGTCAAATGTAGGCGACCCTTGAAACAAAGGATTGCCCGCCGGCGAGAAAACAAGAACGGCGATTTCAGCACCGGTGTCTTTTTGAAAAGGCCTTGGCGTCTTTTTGAGAAAGTAACCATTCTTGATTTCTGTTTCTCAATCTTCTTAATTTCGATTTTGCGTTTTCCCTTTCCAACCGGAGGACCCATGACGGAGACAAAAGCGCGGCGAGAGTAAGGAAAAGTAAGAACAGCGAGCTGAAAGAGAGAAGGAGGAAGCTGAAGAAACTTTCACTAGCAGGTAGAAAGAGAGAGATCGCAGAAGAAATTTCCTGTTTCCAGAGCTCGGTGGCGGTAAGTGATTAGCGCGCTTAACATTATAAAGGGGAGCCTTGGCTTTCTTGCGCCCACGCGCCAAAAAGATTTTGAAAACTTGACCAAGTTTGAGACCGTTAGAGAACGAAAGATAACCACGCAAAAATTCAAACTATAAAAATAACCAAACTTGCAACTTAAAGACCGATATAACCTTAGAAGAGAATGGATCAAACATTTTACATGCTATCTTATTTATATATCTGAAATCATTGTCTTAATGACTAATAAATGAATTTGGGTTGTATAAATTCCCCCAATTAAACTCTTTAGCACTGCAGAAAAATGTGAATAAGCATAAGAATGGGTAAGTTTAACTTGTGGTTACTAGCCAAGTATTACTCGTATTAATTACCCAATCCCATTAATATCATATAACATATTCCTAATTAACCTAATGCATGTCATCAAGTACATGAACTTTGTATGAGAAGTGAAGTGAATCCTCTCAAAAGCACTTCCAAGCAAAAGAAAGTGATATCATACTAAGCATTTTCTGAAATCAGGCCTCACTTGGCTCAAAGCCCTCATATTTTCCATAGTCAACCGTTCACGTTGTACATTGGAAAATAGCCCCTTGCTTACCACTTCTCCCCATCAGCTTGTTCCTTTCTTTGAGTTGGAGCTATATCTGAACAATCAATCCCCAAATCTGGAAAACTTTCCCACACCAAGGATTTTCTCAACGCATGCCCCGTACACTTCATTACCATCTTAAACTCTCTACTGCAATTCTCGAATTGTGTACATTTCAAGGAACCCTTTGGACCAATTCTTTTCAGAACGGCAATTCATGCCTAGGCTTCAGGATTTGGAACCGTCTCAACTAGATGAAGCTTTCGAGAGAACTTGCCATGGAGTCCAGTGTTTTGGACCCATTTGGGATCATGCATTAGGTTACTGGAAAGCCAGCTTAGAACAACCAGATAAGATCTTGTTCTTGAAGTATGAAGATCTCAAAGACGATGTTGTATTTTACATTAAGAGATTAGCTGATTTCTTAGGATATCCTTTCACTAAGGCTGAAGAGAGCCAAGGACTGATATATAGAAGAGATATCAAAACTATGTAGTTTTGATAATATCAAAGATTTGGAAGTGAGCAAGACTGGGAAACAGCCTGCCAGGACTTGAAAATCAAACATAACCTTGGCTTTCATGTGTTGGTATGGAATCTCAATAAATTTGTCGTTCTACTAATAAAAATAAAGATCAATGTATTGTTCAAGTTGCTTGAACAGAATGTAATGTACCCCAAAACTTCAATGTAATAATAAAATGAAATATATAATTGATTTGGTTTTTCTTCAAGAGCCTCTAATTTCGTTCAGTGACTGCTAGAGTTAATGGGCATTTGACTTTGACCCAGCTTGATATCTTTTCAAAAGCAGTTCCAAGCACAAGAAAAGTGATTTTATATTAAGCACTTATCCAAAATCTGGCACCACTTGGCTCAAAGCCCTCACATTTTCAATTCTTAACCGTTGCCGTCATGCATTAGAAAATAGCCCTTTGATAATCAAATGATAAAATTAGCAAATTACATTTCCACACATGATCATATTACGTTACATCAAACTAGCAATTGTGGATACAGAAATGAATGTAGCCTTTACAAAGTGATCTCAGTGCTCACACGCAGGCCGCGACGTTGCATTGAGTATTCTTTCTTTCATTTTTCTAACAGTAATAGTAATTAACCTACCACTTATTATTCAAACAGTAATAGTAATATATCAAGTGATTGGTTAGTGGGTGGGACAAAGATAGGGCTGAACTATTTTAGTTAAATCTTATGTTTGAATGTAATCTTAGGATAGAATAAATTTTATAAGATTTGGGTAAATTATTCGGAGCTCATGTGTTTTTAAAAAAAATATTAAAAAATATTATATTATAAAACCTTTAAAATAAAATAAAATAAATATTTCAAACGAATATTTTAAAATATTTACCTAAAAGTAATTATATTATTTTTTTATTTTAAATAATTAATTATTTTATTTATTTTTTAATAATTTTAAAAATAAAATTATATATATAATCTTATTATATCTTGTCATATATTAATATAATATTACACATAATTTTATATAATTTTATTATATTTAATTTTATTTAATTTTATTTTAAATTATTAATTTTATCATATTTTATTTTAAACAATAAACAGGCTATATAAAACTAATACGACGTAGCACACGACGTAGCACGTCCTTTTTTTTTTTTCCGACAAAAGGAATCTAACAAGCTGTACATTTGGAACTTAGTGGTAGGTTTAGCATATGCATAAAGGAAAAAATAAAAGTAGATTTCAATAAAGCATGACAACGTAAAAAGAATAATAACACACAAATTTGATAAACAAATATATCTTAATTAATTTGAACAATTTCTTCTTTATTTTAAGGGTTAAATGAAACTGTGCATAAATATCCAACTTCATGTGCTCAGTTGTTGCATCGCAGTCACAAGTCTTTTCTCTTTTAGCTTCCTTTGAAAAAGTTCTGAATGGACAAATCTCAAAATCTTTGCTTTGCAAAAGAAGAGCAAAGCAAGCTGGATGATCAAGAACAACTCTTGACCCAGCTTCCTAAAGAGAAACTCTGCGATGGTTATGATCTTTATCAATATCAAGGATTTTGGGTTCCGTCTATTTGCATTCAGGGCTTCATCTCTTTTCAAAAGCACTTCCAAGCGAAAGAAAGTGATATAATACTAATCACTTTTCCGAAATCAGGCACCACTTGGCTCAAATCCCTCGCATTTTCCATTGTCAATGGTTCTCGTTATGCAATAGAAAATAGCCCCTTGCTTAACACTACTCCTCACCAACTTGTACCTTTCTTTGAGTTTAGGCTTTATCGGAACAATCAATCACCAAATCTCGAACACTTTCCTACACCAAGGATTTTCTCGACGCATTGCCCATATACTTCATTGCCATCTTCAATTCTCAATTCAAATTGTCGTATTGTTTACCTTTGTAGGAACCCATTGGATCAATTCATCTCAGAATGGCAATTCATACCTAGACGTCAAAATTCGGAGCCATCTCAACTAGAAGAAGCTTTCGAGAGGACTTGCCACGGAATCCAATGTTTTGGACCAATTTGGGAACATGTGTTGGGTTACTGGAAAGCCAGCTTGGAACATCCAGATAAGATCTTGTTCTTGAAATATGAAGATCTCAAAGAGGATATCATATTTTATATTAAGAGAATGGCTGATTTCTTAGGATGTTCATTCTCCAAGGATGAAGAGACTCAAGGGGTGATTGAAGAAATATCAAAATTGTGTAGTTTTGATAACATCGCAGATTTGGAGGTAAATAAGACTGGTGAACAGCCTAATGGGACTAAAAATTCTCTCTTCTATAGAAAAGGGAAGGTTGGAGATTGGAAAAACTATTTAACCCCTTCAATGTCTGAACGTTTGGAGAGAATTACTGATGAAAAATTGGCTGCTTCTGGTCTCACCTTTAAAACTTCATGGGAGTTAAAGAAAGGAGAGATTGACTGACTGAAGCTGCTGCTGGCCATGTTGCCTACTTCAATATGATTTGTTGTTCAATAAACCTTGGCTTTCAAGTGTAGTAAATTGAATGTTTGATATTTTGTCTTGTTAAATATATCCAATGTATGAAATAAAAGAATTGTATCAATTTCATCTCATCTCATGATCTGACTAAAAGTAGTGGATCAATTTTATGATTTTGACAAGACTTATATTTTCTATATTCAAATTACATAACATAATTTGAAGTTAAATTAATTGATTTAGTTATTCTTCATGGGAAATTATTTAAATTTGTAGTAGTAATAGCTTCTCCTAGCCAGCCAGCCAGCCAGCCAGCCAGCCAGCCAGCCCAAGTCATGAATTATTTTCTTGTGCTTAGTCTAGAAGCTCTTATTTTGTATATGAAATCTTAAATTGATTCAAAACTCAATTTTACCTCCTCCTATAGAAGAGAAGTCTGTATGTATGCTAATACTATTTGCTTTAATTAATGTCGTTAACATTGTTGGGCAACATTGTCGATAACCAGCCAGCCTTTACAAAAGTGATCATTCAAGTCCTTAGAGCTAGCTAACACACAGCGACGTCGCATTCAGCCTTCTTTCTTTGTTTCTTTCTTTCATTTTCCACTTTCGATTCCTAAATGATAAATCCATCGTTAAATCTGACTAAATTCAACTAGCCGTTGAAATTTTTAAAATAAAGATTTTAACAATCCAACTAAACGACACAGTTTTCCTTCCATCGGCGTCGATCCAAGACGTTACATTACATGATGACATCAAATGTAAGCAAATCTAATCTGGTAACGGCTATATGTACTGTCTGACTCTGTCATGAAATCATCACGGCTTTTACAGGTCGCTTTACTTACACAGTACGGTTACCTCAGTTTTTATTTACCCTACAGTTATATAGTACAGCAGATCACAGATGGTACAGTAGAGCGTATCATTATCCTGCGTGACCATCAGATATCATAACTTAATGCATTGCTATAATTGGCAAAAATTTAGCCTAATATCACGCATCAAGATCAACGTGGTCCATTTTGTCACTCGCAGCAGCCTGGCAGTTGTACTCACGCGCTGGCATAAACCAATCAAATTTTGTCAAGAATATTTATTTATTTGATAATTGACTATATAGACGGGATGCTATGTCATTTTCACTTGTTGTTTTCAACAAAGGTGTTTACCCCTCTAATTTTTCTCGATGAAATTACCAACCTTGCCCCTCCACGTTGGTCAAAACTACGACACTGACGGCATTCATTGCAACGGCAGAACACGTGGACAATGCTGACCAAAGGTCCCACCCAAACCAAAAGGGCGGTTACCGTTCACCTCCCGCGCAGATTAGTTGCTGACTACTGGTACGCTTTTGGACCCATTTTCTTTTTGTTTTTGTTCCAAGTGTTCGGGTTCGGTGTGTGTGATGTGGGTAGTGGGAGTGGGACAGGTAAATGCTCGCATGTGATTGGAGATTTTAAGCCCTTCATAATAATTCACTTCGCCGCGCCGCACACAGCCATCACACACACACACACACACCCAACACATTAAGGCAATAACAACCACTTCATTTGGATTCACTTCAAGCCAAAAGTGCTTATCAAAAGCTCGGTGTAAATATTATATATAAAATATTAAACATAACTTTAATTGCAGTTAATCTAGAAACAATGTGGGGTTGCCATTGTTATTATAAGGTTCACAAAACAAAATAAGTGTGGCTTTTAAGGCCAATCTGGCTTTTCTAAAAAGGACAAGCCTAGTTGAAGAAAGAGCAATGAATTGTGTCAACTACTATTGTCCACTCCATAATAAGAAAACCAACCTTCATTAAACAATGCATGTACTTTTTCAATCTTATCTCAAGACCAAGTCAGGTTTCCATGCCACCACTTAATATTTCCATATATTAAGTAGTAAACCATTCTACAATACCGGGAAATTAATTACATTAAAACTCAGATGGAACGTCCAACTAATAACCTTCTACAATACCGGCGAATTACATTAAAACTCAGATGGAACGTCCAACTAATAACCTTGAACGTTAAACTGATAACATGAAAACGTCAAACTGACAATGCAATAAATGATGACGTGTTATCATGACCGTCCTATTATTGCAGGTAGACACTGTTTGCGATGGGAAAAATGAGGTCTTGGTCTTGATTTTTGATTGAGAATCCAATGTGATGTGCTTTCATGTGTTGTTAAGTGTGAAGAGGAATATATATATATGTATATATATATATATATATATATATGTATACATAATGAGAATGAAAGAGAAACGAAGAAAAAATGGGATTCATTTTTATTGACGAAATGGTTGACAAGAAACAACAATATTAATAACATATTCATCCTTCTTTCACTAACCCAGTAACTAAGTACCCACCAGACATCCAATCTCCCTCAGGGCTTCCAATGTTTTGTATATATCATCACATATATACATGTACAGATCCTCTTCTAAGAGCCTGCCAGTTCTCTCTCTCTCTAAAATGGCTAAGGACCAAATTTAATCAAATTGTACATACTCCTCAATTTTTACTCTTGATGGAAGTTGGGGATACAAGAACCAGGCTGGCCTACAAGAAAATGGACAAGAAGTTCCAACAGGAACAGAAAAAAAAATATATAACAAAAAGAGATGGCTGAATGCAGATAGAACCACAGAGCAATGAGGAATGAATGAATAAATAAAAACTGCAAAAGGGACTAATCTATCTCTCTGGGTTCGACTGGCTAGTGAGATTATTGTAACACTCTGATTTGTCACAGCTATCTAGTAATTGTTTTATGGTGGGAAGAAAGACTGGAAGGGCAGTGGAAGAGCGTTCCCATCAAATTGTGGGATTTGAGTAGCGAAAAATCGCAAAAAAAGAAAAAACAATGGAGAATAACAGTAGTCTTGAGTTCTAAAAGCTGTAATGTCTCACTGAGTGTTCCAACATATCACGACTGGGGCAGACAATTTCCTTCACTCGGCAACCATTTTTGTATATCTTGAATGTTGGTACAATCCTCACGTTCTCAGCATTTGCAACTGCGGGAATCTCATAGATGTCCACCTTTTAATTAAACACCACAAGATTTATATAAGAAATTCACTTTGTTTCTATCATTTTTCTATAGAAGTAAAAATTTAGAGGGTCGGATGTGATGCAAGTCATTTACCTTGAGAAAATTTATGGATGGGTAACGGCCACATAGTGTATCCACAAATGGAGATATTTGCTTGCATTGCGAGTCAGATGCTTCTTTGAAATAGACTACAGAGACACCTGCAGTTTTCAAATACAATCTCAAAAGGATTCTTACAAATGCAACTTGAAATGAGCAGTTGAATATAATTTGAATCTCAAAAATGCAAGCAGAGGCAAACCTGGTAAAGATACCGCAGCTTGGAACTGCTCAAGACCAGACACTTCCTCTACTTCACCACCAAACTTCATATTGTAAACTTCTTCACCACGAGATTTCTTCAATGCAACTTGCGCATGAAAGAGCGATTCTGCAACTTCATTGTCATCTGGAAGTTCTCTCCTCAAAACCTCATAATCTCTCACAGCATCAACCCACTTTTCTAGCTGTAGTTCACAACAATTATCAATGTAAATATCTACGTGTAGCCAAGCAAGAAATTCTAGAAAAGCAAGTCTTATAAAACACTACCTTGCTGTTTGAGGCAGCTCTTCGGAGAAGGGCTTTTGTATAATTGGGTTGAATGCGCAAAGCGTGGTTGCAGTCTTCAACAGATCGCTCCCACAGCCCCAGCTTGAACCAACAAGCTGCTCTGTTGCAATAGAGAACAGAGTTTGATGGATCAAACCTGAGTCCTTCACCATATGCTGAACAGGCTTCAGTGAACCTTTCAGATTTAAAGAGATCATTGCCGCGGGTACGAGCTCTTGCTACCAACTTTACATTGTTAAGCAGTACTGCAACTTCAACATTACAGGGATCAATTTGCCCAGCTTTTTCAGCAGCTGTAACTGCATTCTCAAACCTGCAAGACATCCATCATCTATTCTCACTCTCCCCTTTGGCATCTTATTTCTGACAAATTGTAGCATTTTAGAACTCACCTTCCCAGTGCCATTTCAATCTGAGCTCGGACAAAGAAGGGATAAGCTTCAGAAAGCATCCCAAAAAATCTAGTCTGTGAGCAAGAGGCTGTGGATGGTACTACTTTGGGAATGTTTGATAAGTTTGATTCAGCATCTTCAAGTTGGTGGAGCTTCAAAAGGACTTCTACTCTACACATAGAGAGCTGTAATTTCAATATGAAACAGTTAAGCAACAAGCAACTTTTCAATCTGCACCAATTTCACTAAGAAAACTTTCAGGCTTGGGTTGGGTATTTACCTGAGGAGAAAAGTCAGCTCCAGCAGCAATGGCTGCATCACCTTCCCTCAGCGCACTTTTCCAATCACCAACCTTACGGGCATCCGTGCATTTGCTAAGATGCTTCTCTACTATCTGCAATTTCTGTACCTCAGTTGGATCTGACTGCTGCCCGGGCAAACAAAGATGCCTCCTGGCCTTCTCAACCTGCCCTAACCTGCAACAAAAATGCAGTTAATAAAGTGGCCAATAACTTTATGTGAATTTGATTGTTTGAAGCCTAGGGCTCGGCTTGATGAAGAAATTGATATTCAACTAACATAAAAGGATATGAACAATAAAATTGGGATTGATGAACCCAAATCATAGACAATAGTCAAATAAAGAAAAATGGAGATCAAATTGCCATAAGAGATGAGAGACCATTAATCCATAAGGCAACAGATACGCTCATGGTCCTACTTATCAATACATCATAAAATCAAATTGTGATTGCCCTGAACCGGATAGCCAGGAGACTTTCAATAACTAAAATAAACCAAAAATTGCCTATAAACACCAGTAACTCATGGGTGTATATGGACAAAGAAGATCAAAATCACCAAAAGGATGGAAATTATTAAATAATAAACCAAGGAAATCTTATGCACTCAGACTACAAACAAGAAACTGGATCAAAATAAAGAAATGTAGAGCAGACTAAGATCACAACGGAGAGTAGTTAAAGAAAAAGAAAATGAAGCAGTGTCCATAGCTAATCCTAACACATGAACCAGATCTAGTAATCCAACAAACCATCCTAACCAATGTGCATCAACAATCAACAAAACTCATATTAACCCACCTAGAACACAAAAGCTTCCAAAACTCAAGCAACATATCAATAAACTCAACACACGACCAAAAAACTAACTCCATTCACCCAGCAAATGAATATCATTATAATCAATATTTAACAGAAGAAGATTCGAAAAATTACTGATTAATGTAGCTTATGCATTAGAAAAGTTGTACATATCCACCAAATGTCAAGCATTATCAATATCAATACAATCAACAAAGTATCCAAAAAAAAAAAAAAACCAGAGTTAATTCGCCCATCAACAACCTAACAAAACAAAACCATTGTCACCAACGCAGCTCAAAGCATTATTAAGCCTTTGTCCACCAAAAATCAAGCAACAATTTAAACAGTGTAACACAGAACCAAAACAATAAACTCAGTTAAACCCATCTGAGAAAAGAAAACTGTTATCACCAATGTAAATCAATAGATCAGCAACATTTACAAGAATTACACAAACCCACCAAAAATCAAGCCAAAATTAGCACAATAATAAGAAAAAAATCCACTTTCCTCACACTCTCACCTTACAAGCAATGAACCCAAACGTTGATGAGCCCTCAAATAATTAGGATCCAACCTCACTGCCTCCTCACATTCCTTCACAGCCTCCCCAATTCTTCCCAACCCTGTAAGAGCTGCTGCTCTGTTACTCCTATACGCTGCGTTTCCCGGAGCTAAAGCTACTGCCTTATCGTACATATTCAAAGCCTCACCAAAACAACCTTTTCTATACAACTCATTGCCCAATCTCTTCACCTCCTCCGCATTCCCTCCGCATATTCCGCCCTTATTCCTATTCACATTCGCATTTTCTGGGCCCACCACCACACCTCCTCCGCTTTTAGCGGAAGAGGCAGCAGCTCCACTAACGCTATTATTTCCACCACGAATTATGCTTCCGTGTCCGTAGTGACCCAAGCCTGATCCAAGCGTGTCGGTTCTGGAGCTCCGATTAGACGTGAGGCTCATTCCCGTCTTCAAAATTTTGCCAGATGGACAGATATTGCCCGTGGGAAGGACATTGATGGGCGGTGAGTTAACGGAGCTCTGGTGCTGACCCGAGTATATTAATGGGTGAGTTGATCCAGAGTCGGATCTAGCATGACCCGGCTTACGTGTTGGTGCGGTTGGGCTGGTTTCACTGGAGCCGGAGAGCTCGCCGGAGTGGCCGTTGGGGCTAGATTCAGGCCTCCTGTTAACTGGGTTGGGCCTGGTTTGGCCTGAGATGGATCCGGATGAGCTAGAGCTGGAACTTGTGGTGGTGGTAGTAGTAGTAGTGAGCCTAGTCGAACGAGTTCGCAGCGGTGACACGGGTGAACCCAGATCAAGTTCTCGAAAATCGGGCTTGTTGGCTTCGTAACTCAAAGGGTCATGTAAGGAGAGATTATCAAACCCTAACTCAGTAATGTTGGTGCTGTTTTTCCCAGAATGCGACATTCTATTCTTTGAATTTATTTACCCAGTAACCAAACAAACAAAATGGTCACTTAAATACCCCGTCTCCCTTCTGGGTTGTCTGTCTTACTCTTCTCCCTCGAGTTTATCTAGCAATGTCCGGCAATGGAACTGACTCGAGAGAAACAGAAGCAAGTGTCGTAGATACAGAGAGAAGAACATAAACGAAGAAGAGGCTTTGAATAAGACATAACAGAGAGGGAAAGAAAGAAAGAAAGAAAGA
>JAXCLQ010040763.1:11478-22048 GCA_035584115.1 Cedrela odorata | reverse complement strand
GTTTGTTTGTTTGTTTAGGATGTTAAATTAGATAAATTAAGTTGATTTTTGTAGGTGAGGGATATTTATGATGCTGGGGATTATCTTGTTCTGGTCACAACAGACCGCCAAAGTGCTTTTGATAGAATTCTTGCCTCTATTCCCTTCAAAGGCCAGGTTAGTGTACCTATTTTTATTTTTTTTTAAATAAATGTAATTATTTGAAATCAATGTTTAAGAAAGAAGTAGTGGCCGGAAGATTATTGAAACTATTGCACTTCTGTGAGCTTTTAGATATTAGAAGGTAATGGGAATCTATATTAGAAGGTAAATTTTGTGGTGTTGCCAAATTCAGGTTCTAAATCAATCAAGTTTGTGGTGGTTCGATCAAACAAGGCACATAACTCCAAATGCAGTCATTTCATCTCCTGATGCAAATGTTACAATTGCAAAGAAGTGTGCTGTTTTCCCTGTTGAATTTGTTGGTGAGTAGTGTTTTCCACATGGCCTGTCGTTATTTTTTTAAACTGTCTGTAACATTTTACAACAAATTGTTTGAATATTGTTAAGTGATGGATGACAGAGAGTATGAAGTTCCTGGTATACATGGTATACAATTGTTTTGTTAACATGGTGGATTAATATGTATGCTGAAAATGATGAAGCATGTTATGTGGCAGCTTTATTCAAAGTCTTTGAATAACTTGATAACTTTTTGAAGCTGAGGGCTTTCGCAGCAATTATGTTTGCATTTACCAGTTCCTCAATTCTTATATTCATCTTAATTACATTGGTGTTTTGTAGTCAGAGGTTTTGTGACTGGAAGTACTGATACATCATTGTGGACGGTTTACGAGAAAGGCATTCGAAATTATTGTGGGAATGCTCTTCCAGATGGTGGGTTTTCCATTTGTTCATCACTTACTGCTTCAGTGTGGTATTTTTACTATTTAATACCCAATTTATTTGTCATAGGCTTGGTAAAAAATCAAAAGCTGCATGCAAATATACTCACACCAACAACAAAGGCTGAACATCATGATGTTCCTGTAACTCCAGATGAGGTTTGATCATATGTTGCAAACACAAACTTTAAAAAATTGTGAAAGTGGTAGAATCAAAACTCCTACTCAAGCAAAATGATTAGCATATCCTTCATCTTTATTGAAATGGCAATGGGTTGGACTTGTTTCGATCTCCTTTAATCTACTCGGTTAGTTGGTTCATGTGTTGCATTTTTCTGTTTTCCTTGCAGATCATTAAACTTGGATTGATGACTGAAGCCGAGTTTGATGAAGCAAGTAGGAAAGCATTAAGCCTATTTGAGTATGGACAGGTGATTTGATTGTTGCTTACATTTTTTTGTTGTCTTGAGTTGGTTGAAATTTGGTGATTCAGAAATAAACTTTTACTGCATTACTTGGGAGTGGATGTCTCTTAGAATAGAGCCAGGTCATAATTATGGTCTCGAAGGGATTATCAATGAAGCAAGAAAGACTACACTCAGGTTCCTCGTCAGGAATTTTATTGATTGGCAAGTTACTGTGCTCAGGTTAATGATGACTCTTATTACCAAGGTGTCATAGTTTGCATGACTGACTGGTTGGCTGATCTTGGGTCCAATCTGTGGGGATACTTCTTTTTATACTTTCTTCTGTAATACTGTCAGATTGCTTGATAATACTGTCTATAACTAACTTTAACATCTTTGAAATTACAGCATGTAGCTTCAGAGCATGGCCTAATATTAGTAGACACAAAATATGAATTTGGGAAGAGTAGTGATGGTTCAATTCTATTAATTGATGAGGTTTGAACTCTTTGTCACGAAAATGTTTATTGCTCTCTCTCCTACACTGACACTTATTGCTCACACTGCATAGTATAATGATAAGTTCTTGAAATTCTAGGTGCATACACCTGACTCAAGCAGGTATTGGATTGCCCATTCTTATGAAGAATGCTTTCGGAGTGGTCTTGAACCTGAAAATGTTGATAAGGTTTGTTCTTCATTTTATGATTCTTGCTTCTTGTTCCTCATTTGCTCATTTATATGTATCCTGCTGATGTAGACAAGGTGATTTTGGCAAGCTCATTTTTGTGTGTACTTTTCTCTTTTAGCTTTTGCGTAAATATGTCATGTTTAATCTGGTTTATCATTTTTGGTAATTTGGAAAAACTAATGTGTTGTAGGATGTCAAAAATTTCCTAACTTTGAAACTTTTTGACATTTTTAGGAGTTTTTGAGATTATGGTTCAGAGATCACTGCAATCCATATGAAGATGAGGTAAATTCACATGAAATATATCGGCTACATTTGCTTTAGAGTTTGTGCTTCAAGAGCATATACTAAATCTCATTTGCTGATGCAATTTTAGGTCCTCCCTGATGCTCCTGAAGAACTTATTTGCGAGTTAGCTTGGCGGTATGTATTTTCTGCCTAGTAATGGTTTCATGTTGTTATAATTAATAGGATTAAACCAGCAAAGAATACCATTTTGATGCCTTCTGGACTAGTATAGCAATTCCTGTAATTATGTTCGTTGAATATGTATGATGTTTGTGTTCTTTCTCTTGATTGTTGTAAAATTATTTTGTGTCACATTAAAGGCACAACATCTCATTAATAGTCTTTCTAGCTGTGTAAGCAATTTGTATCAATTGTTTTTGACCTTTGATCCAAGAGGTATTTGGCACATTAGATTTATAATTATGTCAAGATGCTAGTTCTTGTTCTCATGCTCTTTTGCATTTTTTAGAATCCCTATTTCATTGTGAGGCTGGATGTAGGAATTCAGGGTCAAACAAGAATTTTAAGGTCTTCATTAATTTAAAATGTTGAAGATGTGGAATTGTTGTTAAATTTTGTCTTAATGAGGTTCCTTGCCGAGTTGTTTGTCATTTTTACAGTGTAAACATCAATTATTAGTTAGCTCTAACATTAGCATCCAATGACAGATACATATTTTTGTACGAGGCAATAACAACATCAAGATTTGAGCTGCCTTCAACTAAGGTAAAATTTTATTCAGAGTTTACCCTGTTATGTATTTGACATCAAGTGCCGATTATGGATTCTTAATGCAGGAGCCAATACTCGACCGTATTTCGCGGAATGTTTCATTGGCATTATCATCTCTACAGTAGCTATGAACCTATTTTACTTCATGTTTCTGTGTAGAATAATCATGGTGAGAAATAAATATAAATTTCCAATGAGAGGTGTTCACTTTCTTGATACACTATGAATCGGGATTCCATCATGTGATTTCATATGATAGTAATAAGGTTTCAGTATCAAGAAGTTTTGCATGACTCATACGAGGTGGGCAGGAGAAGCCAAATTTTTTTGGGAGCCAACTGACTTACTACCAGTGTGTTACACAATTATTAGTAGGGTCTTTTTATTTTGCTCGTGCTGGTGCTATCAATTCTCTGTAGTATGAAAACAATACTCTCAGATAATTTCAATTTACCTATTTATTTTTCTGTTTACCGTTCATTCTTTTTAATCAACCGGTATCTTGTTTTTGGTTCGGCCATTGACGACCAGCAGCAGCTGATTTGTGTTTTACTCATGAACTGATTACAAATTGCTGTGAATGTGCCGCTGTTCTCGTTTATGAATGAGATTACCAAAAAATGATATATATATTTTTTAACAAAATCTACTAATAAGAAAACAGTAGGTCGATAAATGATTTAGGAAGTTGAAATCTAAGACTGTTCCAGCTATTCTATAAAAATGGTTATGCAATATTTTCTGGATGATTTCCTAAGTTGATTGTTCGTTGGTATTGGTGGATTTGATTGTTGGTTGCGTTGGTGCCGGCAGTTTTCTCAGTTAACTTGTACGCTTGTGAATTCGAGAACCAATAAATTTCAAGTCAAATCAGGCAGATTTGAAGATTTGAGTACGGATACAGAATATCATATACAGTACTTGCCTAGCTAAGATATTATAGTTTAGATGGAGAGTGAGCAAGAAAGGCCGAAGAAAGTTTGAAGTTGCTGGCGCACTGGGCAAGTCCTTTCGCTCTCACAGTTGCATGGGCTCTGAAACTGAAGGGGCTTCAATATGAACATGTCGAACTGGATCTCCCGAACAAGAGTCCGTTGCTGTTGCGATGCAATCCGGTTCACAAAAACGTTCAGTTCTTGTACACGATGGTAAACCATTGGCGGAATCACTGATTGTCATTGAATACATTGATGAGGTGAGGTGTGGAAGCAATACCCACTCCTCCCACAAGATCCCTATGAAAGGGCCAAAGCACGATTCTGGGCTAAATTCTTCGATGAGATGAAAAAAAAAAATGAAGCTGCTGTAAAGCTTAAAGCTTAGATAATGCATTCGAATACTACTTTTTTTATTCACTTGCAAAATGAACCATAGAAACGATATGGCCGCATTTGAACAACGATAACACACAGTTATCGTCAAAATTATCAACAAAAAGCAGCTCTCCTCTGTCCAAACCTTACTAATACATTAATCGCTCCTTTCTTCACTGTGCATCTTAAGACATGGGTGCATTTGCATCGAAGGAGGAGGAACAAGAGATAGCTGCTAAAGCTCCAGAGAATCTGAAGATGCTGGAAAGAGGCCTTGAAGGGAAGCCCTTTTTTTGGAGGTGATACGATAGGCTTTTTCGATATTGCTGTTGGCCGGATTGGAATCTGGGGTCGAATCGTTGAGGAAATTGTGGGCGTGAATCTGATTGATGCAGAGACGATGCCTTTGCTCACAGCTTGGTTGAACAATTTTCTTGAAGTTCTCATTATCAAAGCATGCATACCGTCTTGGGACAAACTGCTTGAGCACAACAAAGGCTTCCATAAGATCTAAGCAATGATTTATACAGTGGTAAACTTACAAGACCCAAACGATGGATAACTCTAAGATACCGGTTTGCATCTTCTAAATTTCCATGCTTTTCAAAGTACCAGCAATGGCCAATAAAATACCATGTGTCGGCCTCCAATCACAATGTTTCAACATAGGAAGCCCTTTCTTCTTGGCGTCTATAGCTTTGTCCATATTCTTACTTTTCACCCATCTCTCCATGAGAATCTCCCACGTCTTATAGTTTGGGCAACCATCTCTCTCTATTGAGTGGAGATGTAATGTCTCAGCTTCTTTTATCAGTCCATTCCGCATGTAAGCACCAAGAAGAACATTAGAAACTCATAATTCTGACAATTGGATTCCCATTCAATAAATATCCTCTTAGCTTCTACAAGATCACCTAGCTTCACCAAGCAAGATAATACACAGATTTAATTGGCACAAAGGATTCTCCCACCTACTGTCTTACTAGCTCCCCAGAGCAGAAGAACTCCCTTCTTATCGCTCAAAGAGGCATATAGTGTAATAATGAAGAAATAACCAAGATGGTTATAGGTAGACAGCTTCTTCTCTGCATGTTTTAGTGCCAGAAGGGCTTTTTTAGCCAGGCCTACTTTTATATAAGCATTGGCTAAAGTACACAGGGAGCTCCATCCCACTGCGACATTTTTAACACACAGCATTTCTTGATAAACTTTCTCTACTGAAGAGACCCCAGAACTCTCAGCACAAGCATTCATCCAAAGGTTGTAGGAGAGAACATTTATGGGTGTTTTGTTTTGCTTCATTTGCATAATAACAAGTGGTGCTTTATTAGACTGATATGTGGCCAAATAAAGCTTCAACATCTCATTACATGGATGAGAGCTCATAATCAGTCCCAATCCACTCAGTTTTGCCTTGAGAGCCTCAGCTTTGTCTATGGTCCTTTCTTTTACATAACCACGAAGAAGAGGAAAACACTTGCTATTGTTATGAAATTGATACTTAAATAATAAGTAATAGATCTGAACATATTTTATCTTATAAGCTTACAAATCATTGGAGTATAGTACAATAAGTAAGATTAATTCTACAAAGAGACTGTATTAAAAATAATTTTAAAAAAATAATAGAATAAAAAGTAACACAAACTTTCTTTAAATTAAATGAACTATTCTATGAAAAATCTAAAATAATTAAATATTAAAAAATAAATTAAATGGAATATCAAGGCAAGAAACAAAAATTATAATTTTATGAGGTTACTAAATTAATGAGAAAATATAGTTAAAACAAGCAATCCATCACTAGATAATCATATATTAATGTAATCATATTAAATCTCAGCAATTATTAATGAAGATGTTTACAACATATCTAAGGCTAGTGGTGTATGTGCATTTGATTCTCCTAATATATGTAATATGCATGGTGTATACATAAAGTGTGTATTCTCACATGAAATTCGATATGGTGAGTATCTAAATTCACAAGTGAGAACTTATTAAGAATTAGAGAATATAACATCACAAGGACCCTAGAACATAGTGTGTATCTTAGGTACTCTAAAAACCAGTTTAAATGAATAGGTACTAAGGCTGCTCACTTGTTGCAAATTGACAACATGAAGATATAATGGTCCACATGTAATCACAACTAAAATAATTTAAAACATCATCCTAAGATGATAAAATTCAGAACTTTGTTATAAATTTTTAATTAAAATAGTGAACAAGAATTCATCAAATAAAATACTGAAATTTAATTAATTAACATTAATAAATTATGTTTAGATTTTCAATACAAACCTTAGCTATAAAAAAAATTAGTTATTCATGTTCTTGAAAAAAATAAAAATTAAAATAAAACATGACTAACAAGAAATAAAATAAAAATAAAAATAAAAACCAAAATTTTGCTATACGGCTTCCTCTTTACAGCTCCTCTTTGTAACTCCTTTTGTTTTATTTTATAATTGGTGTGAATACCTCTCTTTTTATAGACAAATTTATATTGCAACTCTAAATACACTTAACTTTAAACTCATAAGAGTGATTTAAGCCTAAGTTTTTGCAAAACCAATTTACATCTAAACTCTCTCGACAAATTATAAGGTAATTTTCAATTTAACCACTCACTCAATTTTCTTTACTCTTTAAACTTCAAAAATTCATAACTTAACGCTTTGAAGTCGGATTGACATGCCGCTTGCATAATTGAATTTGTATTGTTAAGATCTTTCCATCAAAGACTCATATTGATATGTTTCCATCACTTTTTAAAATTAACTAAATCTGATACCAATCTACAAAATAAGATATACAATCACTCAAAATAAATAAATTAACTATTAAAGCTATTAAATTAAAATAAAGCATAACTCCTAATAATTAATAATAAACAATAATAAAAACTAAATTAAAGAAGAATAAAAATGTATAAATTAATGACTGAATAGTGACTTTCTGTGAAGCATTAATGCTTATACATGGAAAATACTCTTCAACCTCTTTTAAACTGTGAAATTTGATAATTATCTCCAATCTGATGGCATGATCAGCTGCTGACATTCAGAAACTGTTTTGAGTTTCTATCCATATTAATATTTAACATAAATATCTAACTCAATTGAACAAACAAATTTGGATAAATTAGTCATTCAAAATAATATGTAATGCTCTGTAGTCTTTGACTTGATATGGAATTTGAAATAGAAAGGTTCCATTTTGCATGCTATCATTGAACATTAAACATACAAATGTCACAAATGAGATAGATAATAATTTGCATCGAATTGTTGATGTTAGATTTTGTTCTTTGACTTTCCGAACAGACTACATAAATTAGAAGTGTTTGTTCTTGGCTACTTAACACTACTTTTATTTTGTGAAGATCAAATAAGATTATAGCTTTACTCACAATCATTTTCACTAATATCACATATTTTATGTAATTACAATTAGATAGGCAAAATTTGATAACATAATAAAAAAATTTTGTGAGGAACATCAGTACACTATGAAGATGAAATCAAATCGGTGATAGTTTTAAAACTCACAGTGAACAAAATTTAGCCAACTAATGAAAGAAAAATGAAACCTCGATGCATGCTTGTACCGCTTGAATTTGAGAAATTGTTTGGAGATAAATCGGAGCATTGAAATGGAAACCTTGTGGCCCGAATCGACCCAATTTCGAATCATGGAAGCTACGATGCAACTTTGAGATTTTAATCTCAAAATGTTACTTCCAAAGTCGTCGTCTTTGTTAACAAATGATTTTAAAAATGATTTCATTCCCTTCCAGGTTTGGGATTTTAACATAAATGACTTAATTTTTAGCCAAATTATATTTATGGTACAACTTAAATTCACCTTATATTTATGGTCAAAATATACTATTCATTTTACTTCTGCTTTTTAATTTCCCTCCTAAATGAAAGAACTAGTTTCATCGCCCCTCAACCCTCAATAAATTTTCCTTTTCGCCTTTTGCCTTGACAAATTTTATAAACAGTGTAAGCAACAGGAGAATTCGACAACGTACGTTTCTCAGCATAATTGATACGATTTCTTAAACTTACATGTGAAATGTATGATTTGAGGTATTTGAGTTTAGTAAAATATGTAAATAATACGTAGATAAGTGTATATTGTTGGTAATAGGCCATGAGATGTCTTATTTTGAGCCGTTGAAATTGGAGAAGACGAAGTTAAAACTTCAGGGGTAACGTTTTAACTTTGTCAATAGGCAATGAAATTTCGTTGTTCTCAACTTTGGTTTTCTTCATTGTATTAAACTTCACATGTACGTTTCCTAAAACATGATAACAACAAATTTTATGCATAACTTTGGAAAAAATGGTGTGTACTGCTTTCTGAATACTTGTATGACGATCAGAAATGAATACCAAATCTAGTACCTCCTCAATAGCTCCTCGCAACTTCTGCATAAACCACTGATACATCCACCAAGCGCCACAAACAATATTTAAAATGGTTTTCAGAATCTTTTTGTATATGTGTGACAATGCTAGTATTGATAAACTGCAGTACATGACAATATTTATGGTAATAAATTATATGAATCTGCAAGATCACCACAAACTAATGCAAGTGCTGCTTTTCTAGCATGTCGAACCTTTGCATATGATACAAACACCTCATATTCACTCTAAATGTCAACTTAAATATTTTTTGATGTATATAATTGGTTGCAGTTAAGCTCACCAATAAGTTAAGAACTCGCTTGACGATGTCCATTGGAAAGTTGGTCTAAGAAACACGTGTGCACCTTATCAACTTGCTTAATTTAAAAGTACGTGTTCTAAAACATCAATGTTATCTGGACTCGCCATTTACATCTTTCATCAATATATTTGACAATAAAACGGATTGATGTAGACTGATAAATCTTAAACTGAAAGTTTTTCTTTTGCAATAACACTTAAATCTCTGCACAATTTCTCTTTATTTTTATACAATTTTTCGACCACTATTAAACCGTTCGCAAAAATTGAGAAATCATCTATTAAGAAAGTTATTGATGTAGGAATTAGAGGCAAACAGTGAAGCGGATCACAGTATGAGGGACCCGACTTTTCAAAAGCACCAAAAGACACTCTAACATTTGGAGACACTCTGACATTGAGAGGTGATTAATCATTGAAAGTCTTATACCTTGAGCCTTCGGGGGCATTATTTATGCTAGGTATTTGAAATGTGTAACACCCTCAAACCTAAGATGCTATCGGTAGATGACGGAATCCCTTGTCACCCTAAGCCTCAACCTGTCTGTCTAAACATTTACAATACTCTAAATGCATGTCAATAAATACCAATATCATATATATAATACAAATGGGCATCATGTCCACCCACAACATAAATGCAATTAATTAGTTTTACAAACTTTGATACATTAGAATACTTCTATACATGATTATCCAAAACATAACTTTAACTGTAACACATCAGACACTATGTACATAATGGACCACGACACCTTAGTGACTGCAGTGCGTATCCCCTCTTTCATACATGTTTCTAAAAGCTGAAACGTTTTAACAAGGATTTAGATCTACAAAAATCTGAAGAGTTAGGGATGAGTCTTGGAAGACTCAGTGAATGTATATTATATTTAAAAGAAATATATATTTATCAAAAATCTAAATTTGTACTGTAAACAAGTTAAAATCACTCTGATAACCTTTTGTATTAAAGTAATTTCAAACTGCAGTAGTAAAAAGAAACTGTAGTAAATGCCATATCTAAACTATCTTGAAATGATAAAACCAATTTTGGAAAAGTAGTTATAAATTTTTCTTTCTTTTTTTTTTAAAAAAAATTCTGCTACTATGGTATTTTGATCCGTAATGTGTCACAGTCAGCCAGAATACAATCTTTGGCCCCATAGAGCAACCTCTGGCCCAAAGGCAATTTCTGAGTCGAAGGCAATCTTTAGCCTGAAGGCAAACTCTGATCCGAAGACAAACTTTGGCCCGAAGGGCGAGCTCTAGCCTCAGAGGGCAAAATCTAAAAAAAAAACATCAAGTTTATCTTTGAAGGAATAGTTTCACTACTTTACTTTAAAATCATAAAACATTTCATTTTCAAATTTTGTCTATATATACACATTAGAATCTATTGTTGAAATCCAAATCTTAATCATAAATTCAAAATAAAGTCATATCAGATAACAATACTATACTTTTGCTTTGATTTCATGAAATGCATAAATCATTTATATATATATATATA